>JAPKLW010000387.1:161955-193387 GCA_026898455.1 Plectranthus barbatus | reverse complement strand
AAAAAAATTACTCCCCCGTCCCTTGGTAATAGTCACATTTGCTTTTGGCACAATTACCAATGTTTGTGAGTGTAGTAGAATTAATATTTTATTTATGTGAGAAGATTTTTTTTCCATTTTAAGAAATGAGACTAATTCCACAGGATAGACGAAAATGGAAAATGAGACTAATGCCAAGGGACGGAGGGAGTATTAAAGACAAGTGACAGAGCACGCTTTAGAGCATAGTCATAAAGAACCTAGTGCACAAGTGGTACTGAATAAATTTTTCATTTTTTGCTAATTTAATAAAATGAAAATTAGTAAATTAAAAATTTATATAAATTTTAATTATTTATAATTAAAAATTATATACTACTCACCAGCTTACCTAAAGATCCAACTAAGTTGTTTTCACTTCAACTAGGAACATTTATGGTTTTAAGTTAGATTTTGTTTATTTCTGTTTTTTTACTTGTTGAATTATTTTTAATATAATTATATTTTTAGAAAAAATATAACATTTATGCTTCATTATATAATTTTTAAGTAAAAAAAAATATTTATTTTTTTACTTTAACTAAAACTTGTACATCCAAAATGTCCGAAAAAGTTCTATCTAAGGTGCTTATACAGTTAATTGGACTCAACTCAAGATGTTTACCTAAGAATTAAGATATATAGCATAAGAAATAGAGTAAATTTCAATAACCAAATAGATAAATCTCATAGAAATGAAAAGCCACCACCAAACGATTTATTGAAAAATCGGTAGAAACAATATGATTCCATCCTAGTCAAGCACAACAACAAGAATACGATATCAACAAAGTTGGTCTTACAGATTTTAAAGAAGAAAATAACACCACAACAATAGAAACACACAAGCAACTACTCAACATAATTGCACACAAGAAAGCTTCAAATGGGGTTCAACTCACCAAATCATCCACCACGTCGCCCCAAGCTCAAAGGCAGCAACCTGCTCGACTCCTTCGAACTCCAAGCAATCACCAGACACCTTAACCGAGCTATGAACGCCCTGTCGACTCCTCGTTTGTTTCACCACAGGTCCCCTTTCTACTTGCCAAAACCATGAGACTACGCAGAAGGAGTCGAAGGAAGGGATTTTTGGCGACACAGAAGCATCTGTATCGATCGATAGGGACCCTATCGATCGACGCAGAGGTGTGTCGATCGAATTGCAGCCCGTCAATTGACACGGACGCCGGAAAGGTAGATTTTTGCCCAATTTGGAGATATTTCCTTCCCAAGCCATTACCTTTTGAAGATTTAATTTCTCCCCCTATAAATAGGACCTTTTAGCTCGAAAATTATGTCTCTTTATCATTATTTTTCAACATTAAACACTTTAATTTTCAGTACTCTATTTTTATTGCTTTGGATTCAAGACATTCAAGTACTTCAAGGTACCTATTTCTTTAATGATTCAAGTAAGTTATTTTATATTAATTTCAATGTGTGATTTTGATATGTTAGGCTAAAACCCTAAAGAGGTTCTAGGGTTTTATCCTTCCTTTTTAGCATGTGTTAATTCGATTAATTCCAATCTCTAATTAACTTGGTTCAAATTCTATGATTTTCACTCCAAAATCTATTTTCAATTGAAGGATCAAGAGATGAAAATTGGATTAGTTTTATAGTTATTAATTTGAGACCGAGATGAGATAATTAATAACAGGAAAATAGAATTTTGATACAATTGTTTTCTGTCTCAAAAAAAAGAATCAGTTGTAGGGTTTTCAAATCTTTATCTTTATCGAGATTGACTAGTTTGTGTTCTTGAGGCCGAGAGGTAAAATTCGCTTTCTATTAATCTAGGTTTTAATTGCCCAACAAAGGAATTAACTTCAAAATATCATATTTCCCACCTAAGTAATTATTTTGGGTTTGGATTGATTGTTTATGCATGTTGAATTGCATTGGTTGATTTCCCTGGAATTTGTGCTTTTTATTATTGAATTTTATTTCAAAAGTTATTTTCTCTTTTAAAAACAAAAACCCTTCTCAATTTTTGATTTGCTCAAACAGCGAATAGATAAATTGTTAGGTGTTAATGTAGAAATTCCACCTTTAAAATTGATGTTTTGATGTGTCAAAACTGTGTACCAAAGTCTAGGCCTTAGAGTTATTACCTCATGAAATCCTTGTATAGTATGATCGAGTTGTAATAGTCTAGGAGAAGAGAACTGTCAAAAACTGTTCCATAGTTTTTGAAGAAGAAGCCGATCAGACAAGAAAACTGTCAAGGATAAAGGACGAGAAAAAAATTGAGCAGAGTAGCGGATGCGAAAAACTGTGGAGATGTTTTCCAAGGATTGTATATCTAAGAAAAATGTGGACACAATTTTCATAAAGAAACTGTCGAGAGGCGCTCACAGTTTCAGATCAGGACAGTTTCACATCAAAGGAATACTTGAATAGCAAGATGCCGATCAGTCATAAAAGAACATTAAAGAAGTCAATGATAAGAGATGAAGACACACTCAGTTATGGCTGGCGTACAACGTTGTTCGGCGTCTGACACATCAAGTACAAACTGCCCAGCAAAAAGCATGGCAGTGTTTCAGAAAAGGCAGAGGAGCAGGTCTACTTTACAGAGAAGGATGGAAACTGATTGGACATCCTCCAAAATGCCACTACCAGCTATTTTCAAATCTCCAACAATAAATAGCAGGAGGATCGGAGATAAATATATACAATAGACGCGACACCTTTTGAACATCTAAAGACCTTGCCGTCACTCTGCCGAATTTAAAACTCTAACACGCTGAAAGCTCTCAACCGAACGGCATTATTTCTGTGGTTTATTTATTGAACACGAGACATTATTGCTTAAGGAATCTTCCGAGATTCACCGTGTGACCCTGTGTACACGAGGATTAAGTCTTTCGACTTAATCTACTCTCTTGGTGTTCTTACTTTTCAAATGAGAACACAACATCCTGATTTTCTAAGGAAAAGAAGGTTATTACGGGCAACTATCAACCAGCGAACATTCTGGAAAGAACTGAACCATCCACCCACCGGAGAAGGAGAAGGGAAGTTCGTCCTCAATCTATTTCCGACGACTTCCATTTCTAAGGAGACTTCGAGGTGGTACCTGGCTTTGTGGAACTGAAGAAGGAGTGAAGAACAACAACCTGGGCGAGTGATCCATTCTGCTGTGGACGGAGGTCTCTACAGCATTTGGCTATAGATCGTGAGGAATGTATCTTCATTACTTAGTGAATTACTGGATCAATATCCGAAGAGAGGACATTGGACTTAAGGCTCCTAACCACTATAAATATCATGTCTCATTTACAGCTTTACTTACTATACGCATCATACAGTTTTCATTTGTATTTGAAACCTTCAACACTTGTCTGAAAGTGTTGAAGTGTATAACTGTTGACTGCTCATAACTGTAAAATGGTAATCTAAACTGTTGGCTAACACAAACTGTCGACTTTAAAACTGTAAGTTAAAAACTAAGTGAAGTTGAAACTGAACTGCCTGCGTTTATGAGTGCGAACAATTTTCTTTATACTTCCGCTGCACATCATACGTACTCTGATCTGGGACAAATAAGTGGTATCAAAGCCAGGTCGGTCTTTCAAGACTGTCCTGTTTTGAGTCGCTTAAGACCGAATCTATACTTCCTTGCACTCTTAATTGTTTGTTAAGTGTGTTTAGCTTGCAATTTATCTCAAGATAATGATGAGTTATCCAAGCCTTCACAACTACAACCCGGAGATGCTCGATGTATGGAAGAAGAGGTGTTTCATTCAACTGAGAGCTCAGTATCCAGAGATGGATGAAGTTTTGAAGAATGGACCCCTAAAGATCCAGAAGCCTACAATCCAGCTCACAGGAGCAGATGGTCCAGGTGGTGTCGAAATGGTAGATAAACCACTGGAAGAATGGACTCTTGAAGATAAGAAACGTCATCAGCTGGATCCCATCACTCAAGAGATGCTAATACAATCTCTCCCAGATTCTCTCATGGACGAAGCCATACAGAACGACAATGCTAAAGAGTTATGGAACTGGATCAACGAGCTCACCAAGGAAACAGAATCCATGAGACGCAATAAGAAACAAATTTGCGTTGACAAATATAAATCATTCCAGATGCTGTCTGGCGAAACAATCAAATCGATGGAAGACTAGTTTGTCAAAACCACCAGTTTGAAGACCATGGATCTCTCAAAAATGTCAACCAAAGAGCTGTTCGCCGAACTCTAAGCCCATGAATGGGATATTCAGATGGTAAACAGGAATGAAGCTGTTAGAACCCCAAATTCAGAAGCTGACGGTGACGCAACATTCTTCGTAAAGAGAGACTTCGAAAGGCGACCAAAGAGGCCAGTTCACTTCGAGAAAATTGCCAATCAATCCTCACCAGCAAAGGATGCCTCCACCTTGGTTCAGAAGAAGGAAACTGAACTGTCAGTTGCTAAACTAGAGGAACAGATGAGGAACCTGGCCATACTTCTCGAGAAGGCTAAAGGAAAAGAGAAGGAAACTCAGTCCAGTGAGCAAAGGTTCACAAAGAGCTATGAATGCAACTCTCCGGATCATCTAAAGTATTAATGCCCTCTAGTTTCTCAGGAGAAGAGAGACAGACTGAAGAAGGTGTTTGAAAGGAGAGCATCCAAAGTTGTGGCCCAAGCAATGCTCACAAGAACTAAAGTGCCAGACATACCAGACCATGATGATGGCTACTACACGTCTGAGGATGAAAACGAAGAGGAAGCACTACTTGCCTTCATGGCAGCTATCGATGGAGACGTTACTGATGGAGAAGACATCGCTTCAAACTGTGAAATAACGGTAACAACCCATCTACCCTCATCTAGTGCATCTACATGTTTTGAAGAAAACTCTGAACCATAACACTCAAGCTCAGAGGACGTTTCTCTTGAAAAAATCGTAAAAGAATTTGAAAATTTTCATGAGATTAAATATACATTAATTAGTGAAAATACCTCACTGAAATCAGAGATTTCAGTTTTGACCAATGAAATCGAAAGAACGAGGTCACTCAGTGAAGAACTGGAAAAACTCAAGGATGAGCATTCAAAACTTCTTAAAGATTTTGCAAATATTTCAAAAGAATGTGATTCCTTGAAGAAAACTAAGCCTGTAAAATGTGAATGTACCTTCAAAAAGAGCTCAAGAAAATTAGATGAGATTCTGAATGCTTAAAAATAGTCGTCCGATAAACAAGGAATTGGTTTCTTTGAGCATCAAAATAAAAAGGTTTTGAGCGAACATGCATCCACATCTAGGACTAAGAAAACATTTTCGGGCTCTGTCAAGTCAAACTTAGTCCAAGTCATATGTTGGAGAAAGGAAATGTCAATTTCAAAGAGCTAGTTAAGCAAAATGTCAATACCAAATGTTGGTCAAAAACTGACCCAAAACTGGCACCTGGACAGAATACTAACACAGTTCGTAAACTGAATAAACCAACTGTCGAGAGGAGAAATGACTTTCCCTCTAAACTGGATAAGCGTAATGTTCCTTATGCAAGGAATCCATTTTTACCAACAACAATGACTAAGCAACATGTAAATGTTGCAAGGAAGTCAGTTCGACAACCGGATAATAATCCGAGAAGTTATGATAGACCACAGTTCTATTATAACAATTATCCGATTAGGGGGAACACCTATTCGAGGCCTGAGTCAAGACAGTTTTACTCTCAAAAGACTGTGATGGCTATTCACCCGAGAACAGTTTCTTGAGACTATTTCCAAAATAATCGTTTCAAGAAGAGTTCACACACCACAACATTTCATAACATGCATTCAAACAACATACACTAATTTAGAAGAAAGGTTGATCAATCACCAGGAGTGATTTTGTTTCACAAAATGTAAAAGTGAAACAGGTGTGGATACCAAAAGGTTGGATCCAGCACACTGATTTTGCAGCACCTGAGAGGATACAGGGACCTAAATAATTTTTCTGTCTTGTAGGGACCGAGTTCTCAAAATAAAGCAAAATTATGGATATTAGACAGCGGGTGCTCGGCACACATGACAGGGGAAAAGGATTTAGTCATGAATCTTGTGATGTACAAAGGAGCATCGGTCACTTTTGGGAACAAGGCCAAGGGACAAGTGATTGGAAAAGGATGCGTGGAGCACAATGGAATCATCATTCAGAACGTGTCCTTAGTCACCAATCTGAAACACAATCTTCTAAGTATAAGCCAACTGAGTGAGAATGGTTATATTGTCAGTTTTGAAGAATCAGAATGCCACATCATAGACAAGGTGACTCACAAGACCATAATCAGAGGAATCAGGAAAGGAGGTCTTTACATTGTTGATTGGTCCAGTGGAGAAGGGGGAACATGCCTCCTGGCGCACAGTTCCTCGGAAAGAGTAAACTAGTTGTGGCACAAAAGACTGAGCCATTTGAACTTCAACTCGATCAGACATCTGGCGAAGCATAATTTAGTTGAAGGACTGCCACAGAAGAAGTTCCAAACTGAAGGAGTCTGTAAAGCTTGTCAGGTCGGGAAACAGACAAGAGCCTCCTTCAAGAACAGGCCAGTTACAGCAAGCACGGAACAGATATTGGAACTGATCCACATGGATTTGTTTGGTCCAGTTACTCCACCCACAATTGGAGGAAGAAAGTATACGTTAGTAGTTGTTGATGACTACTCAAGATATACATGGGTGGTGCTGCTCAAATCCAAAGACGAAGTCAAAATTCAACTGCCAGAACTGATTACCCATCTTCAAAATGACAAACGGGTGACAGTTAAGAGGATAAGGTTCGATAATGGAACAGAATTTTGCAATGGACCCTTTATGGATTTCTGCGCTGAAATTGGAATCGGACATGAGAAGTCTACTCCAAGAACTCCTCAACAAAACGGTCTTGGTGAGCGGAGGAACAGGACACTCAAGGAAGCAGTAAGGACCATGATGACCAAGACCGAACTTGGAAAAAGATTTTGGGGAGAAGCATTGATGACAGCTTGCTACACGCATAATCGAAGTGCATTCAACACGCGGCTGCACAAGACTCCCTACAAGATCTACAATGATCGTAAACCCTCTATAACTCATCTTCGTGCTTTCGGTTCTCCATGTTATATTCACAATAATGGGAATTCTAAATTGAATACCTTCAGCCCTAAGGCTGATGAAGTGGTGTTCCTTGGGTATGGACATCCTTCATATAAGGGATATAGGGTATTCTATAAGAAAACTCAGCTTGTGGAAATAACATGTCATGTTGTTTTTTATGAAGCTACTCTAGTGCGCAGGACACTTCAAAAACTGGGTCTGGAAAATCATGAGATCAAGGATGTCAATGAGGAACCTAGAACTGATCTTGATCATAATCAAACAGGTTCTCTTACTAGATCTATGAATAATATTTCCGAGACTCCAGCCACCTCGGCTGAACCCCAAGCAGTCGAGAGGGCCAATGATGCTAATGTCATTGTTGAGGCCTTAAAGTTTGTTAACATCGAAGATCAAAGTGAAAAGAAGCCCCCTGAAATAAACTCAACGGTTTTTTAAGCGGAGCAAGCTGATACCAAGATAGTCAACCTTGAGGCCAATAAGGAAGCAAACCTAAATGTCGAGCAAACTGCAATTTAGAATCCAGATGCTGATCAGAATGTTGTTCCAGAACAAGAAGATGAAGTAATTTCTGCACAAGGTGATAGAACAGTTCTAGAACAAAGAGGCGAAGCAGTTCCAGAACTTAGAAGTGAACCAGGAACATCCAACAATTTCTGAGACTCCAATTGCTCTTGTTGAAGCCGTACTTGTGAAGAAGCCTAGCTGGTTAAGAGATCACCCCGTTGAAGCTATCCTGGATGATGTTGGCAATCCATTTCGAACAAGACAAGGAACTGTCTTGATGTCTTGCTTCATTTCTCAAGTCGAACCAATAAAGATTGGAGAAGCCTTCAATCAGCAGATTGGATCAATGCGATGCAAGAAGAACTGGCAGAATTCAGTCGCAACAATATGTGGCTGGTGGACAGACCAACACATCAGTCCGTGATCGGTACTAAGTGGGTCTTCAAGAATAAGAGAGATGAGACCGGCACCATTGTAAGGAATAAAGCTAGATTGGTTGCCAAAGGTTATGTTGAGTGCGAAGGAATCGATTTCGACGAGATTTTTGCCCCAGTTGCGAGACTGGAGGCCATTCGGCTATTTTTGGCATATGCTACCTACCATTACTTCACCGTTCTTCAAATGGATGTGAAGAGTGCCTTCCTTAATGGCGAATTAAAGGAAGAGGTCTACGTCGAACAGCCCCCAGGTTTCGAGCATGGAAACCAAGTCTACAAACTAAGGAAAGCTTTATATGGATTGAAACAAGCACCCAGAGCATGGTATGGAACTCTCTCTCAGTTTCTGCTCAAGAATGGATTTGAAAAAGGTGCAATCGACCGAACCTTGTTCAAGATAAAGGATGGAGAGGACATCCTGCTTGTTCAGATCTATGTAGATGATATCATCTTCGGCAGCAAAAACAACAAGTTATGTGAAAAGTTTGCCCAGTTGATGCAAAATAAACTTCAAATGAGTATGATGGGCAAGATGACATATTTTCTTGGTTTGCTAGTTGATCAGTCTGACGAAGGGATGTTTATAAGTAAGAAGAAGTATACACAAGACTTGATCAACAAATTTTGTCCGGAGAAGAAGAAGTCTCTAAGGATTCCTATGAGCACCATTTCTCAGATCACTCTCGATGAAGAAGGGGAACACCTGGTCTCAACTGATTTTCTACCTCAAAAAGATAAGATTCACCGTGAAGCAACAGAAGGAGATGACGCTGACAATAATGAAGGTGATGATGATAAAGATAACAATGGAAATCAATAGGAGGGAGATGTTGATGCAGAGGTGAATGTTCTGCATGAGTCCAGCTCAAAGACTGCTTAAGGGATGAAGCAGAAAGTGCCTCGACACAGATGAAGAAGAGAAAGAGAATGAGGCTAGTACTTACGAGTATATTGGAGGAAGAAAGAAACAGGAGTAAGAAAGGCCGGCAGACTGACATTCTTGAGAGAAATCTAGAGGATGGGACATTGTCAATTGTGGATCTTCAAAGCCCAACTCTTTCAGCAAGGGATTCTCCTCTTCGACAACCTTTCACTCCTTCAACATCCTCTGGCAGCACAACTAAAAGGGCTCACCTGCCCACGCCTGAATCAGATATGCAGATTACCCAGACGGTCTTAAAGATTAGGGGAACAGTTTCAGAACTATCGGTCCAGGAAATTGTCAACAAGGATCTGCAGATGACAGTTGTTGCTAATGAAGACCTACCTCCTCAGAAAACTATTGCTATGCAAAAAGAGCTAGTTCAGAAAACTGTTGATGTGCCAGTTAAACGAACGGTCAAGCAACTACCATTGCAAGAAATTATTGCTAATAGATTGCGTCTTTCAGAAACTATCGCGCAAGCAATGGATGAAACATATCTCGAGTCTATTCTCCGCAGGATTGATAAGAATCATGCTACTCTTGTGAAGATACAAAATCTTCAAATTTGGCTCAATACAAAGACAGATGAGATCCAACTGGATCTTTTATAGCTTGAAGAAGAGAGAGCAAAAGAGATAGAGAGACTACGGAAAGAAGAAGAAGAAATGGAGCTAGAAAAATAGCTCAGGAAAGATGAAGAGGCTTTGGATCAAGTGCTCATACTCTCCCAAGTGATATCTCTTGCATAAACTGCCGAGAAAGCTAGCGAGCTTGTTCGTCAAGGACAAGTGAAATTGTTTCTCCAAAAGCACTTTCAGTGGTTATTCCGAATCAAAATTGCTGAAGAATATTATGTCACGAAAGATCATCGCAAGGAAGAAGAAGATTTTCAAAAATTAAATCATGAAGCTGAGCAAAGAAGACTTGAGGCAGAACAAAAGAAACAAGAAGAAGAGGAAGTTGTTGAGCTTAAGAGAAAGCAAGAAGAAGAAGCAGCAGCTGAACTGAGAAGAAAAGAGGCAGAAGCAGCAGCTACTGAAGCCGGCCATTAGAAAAGAAGAGGACGCTGCCGAAAAGGCAAGAAATGCAGCAGCAGCAGCAAAGCAAACAGAGAAAGAGAAAGCAACCAACAGAGCTCATCTTCAACTTGAGCTATTTACTGCTACATCTTAGAGTCAAACCGATGGAGACTCTAGAGCACTAGCTGCACCTGAAGGAACAATGTCTCCCGACCCCATATCTGTGGCTGCACCTGACCAACAATGTTCTGAGACAGGAGATGGATCAGCGGATCCTTACTATTTACGATTTTGTCAAAAAGGGGGAAGAAAGAAGAGATGACACTATGAAGCTGCAGATGAAAATCCTAGAGAGACGAGAAGAAGAGCAGAGAAGGCAAGAAGAGGAACAGAGATTGCGGGATAAAGAGATAAGATTGCAATTAGAAGCAATAAAGGCTTCCAGAGAACAAGAGTTAAAACTCTTCATGGAAGTGACCGCAACTCTTAAGGTGCAAGTTGGATCCTCCACTTCTGCTGCAACCTCCTCAAAGCCAAAGAACGCAGATTCCTCACATCAAGAAAAGGAGAAGGACAATGATCAAGACAAGCAAAAGGAGTAACTCTGTTAATTTGAATTATTTTGTGTTTTCTTTTGTTACCACAGTTTTAAAACTTTTCATGTACTTGTAATTGAACATATATAGTGAAAAGTGAAAAAACTGTTGGTTTAAAGACAACTACCCGTTGTCTCTTACCTTGATTCTTGACTGGCTGAATTCACATATTCCAGTGTGATCAGCAATCCTTTCTCTTATCGCTCTATTTTGATTTATATTAATCGAGAATGTTCTCTCCCATTCAAGAGGAAGATCAATTAAAGTAGGTCGAGTGTAGATGAATCACAGTTCTGAGTTGTGTTAGATTGACAAACCTTGTAAACTCAGATTAACTGCATCTTCTTGCCGACTCAGATAGACTTAGAGGTAAGGTTTTGACATCATCAAAAAGGGAGAAATTGTAAGGTGTTGATGTAGAAATCCAGCCTTTAAAATTGATGTTTCGATGTGTCAAAACTGTGTACCAAAGTCTAAGCCTTTGAGTTATTACCTCATGTAATCCTTGTATAGGATGATCAAGTTGTAATGTCTAGGAGAAGAGAACTGTCAAAAACTGTGGAATAGTTTTTGAAGAAGAAGTCGTTCAGACAAGAAAACTGTCAAGGATAAAGGACGAGAAAAAAACTAAGTAGAGTAACGGACGCGAAAAACTGTGCAGGTGTTTTTAAAGGATTGTATATCAAAGAAAACTGTGGACACAGTTTTCATAAAGAAACTGTCGAGACGCGCTCACAGTTTCAGATCAGGACAGTTTCACGCCAATGGAATACGTGAATAGCAAGATGTCGATCAGTCATAAAAGAACATTAAAGAAGTCAATGATAAGATATAAAGACACACTCAGTTATGACTGGTGTACAACGTTGTTTGGCGTCTGACACATCAAGTACAAACTGCCCAGCAAAAAGCATGGCAGTGTTTCAGAAAAGGCAGATGAGCAGGTCTACTTTAAAGAGAAGGATGGACATTGACTGAACATCCTCCAAAATATCACTACCGGCTATTTTCAAATCTCCAACTATAAATAACAGGAGGATCAGAGACAAATATATACAATCGACGCGACACGTTTTGAACATCTAAAAACCTTGTCGTCACTCTGTCGAATTCAAAACTCTAACACGCAGAAAGCTCTCAACCGAATGGCATTATTTCTGTGGTTCATTTATTAAACACGAGGCATTATTGCTTAAGGAATCTTCCGAGATTCAACGTGTGACCCTGTGTACACGAGGATTAAGTCTTTCGACTTAATCTACTCTCTTGGTGTTCTTACTTTTCAAGTGAGAACACAACAGCCTGATTTCCTAAGGAAAAGAAGGTTATTACGGGCAACTGTCAACCAACGAACATTCTAGGAAGAACTGAACCATCCACCCACCGGAGAAGGAGAAGGGAAGTTCGTCCTCAATCCATTTCTGATGACTTCCAGTTCTGAGGAGACTTCAAGGTGGTACCTGGCTTCGAGGAACTGAAGAAGAAGTGAAGAACAACAGCCTGAGCGAGTGATCCATTCTGCTGTGGACGGAGGTCTTTACAGCATTTGGCTATAGATCGTGAGGATTTTATATTCATTACTTAGTGAATTACCTGATCAATATCCGAAGAGTGGACGTAGGACTTAAGGCTCCGAACCACTATAAATATCCTGCCTCATTTACAGCTTTACATACTATGTGCATCATAAAGTTTTCATTTGTATTTGAAACTTTCAACACTTGTCTGAAAGTGTTGAAGTGTATAATTGTTGACTGCTCATAATTGTAAACTGGTAATCTAAACTACTTGCTAACACAAATTGTCGACTTTAAAACTGTAAGTTAAAAACTGATTGAAGTTGAAATTGAACTGCCTACGTTTAAGAGTGCGAACAACTGTCTTTATACTTCCGTTGCACATCATATGTACTCTGATCTGGGACCAACAAGTTAAACTATGCAGTACATGAAATAATTTCGTTGCACTATCCCTGTGGGTTCAACATTCCTTTGGGTTTATAAATTTATTTGCATCGCTATTTATAATAAATTTGTTTAATTTTAATAGCGATCAAATTGGTGTCGTTGCCGGGGATAGTCAGATTTTATTTTGTTAGTTTTGATATTTTCTGGCTTGAATTTTTAATTTTTTTTGCTGCGTGCGTGTGTTTGTGTTTTACCTCTGTGTTGACCGACACCATGCATGTCAATCAACACAGAAATAACCTCTGTGTCGATCGATAGCCCTACTATCGATCGACACAATTGACGTTTTCATAATTTTGTCTTTTCTTTCAAATGCATGTGGAGCAATGAGAAGGAGATGGTGAACGATGCATATCTGACTCGAGAAGAGCAATGGGCATTAATTACTGAAGCATATCTACTAAGGAAGGAATTAAGGGAAATTCAAGAGAGGCAAGCAGCACTGCAAGTTGCTCATCAAGAGGTCAGTTCGGCTCAGCCCAAGAAGTCGATCATTGACGAAGTCTTGTCCAGAGTCAACCCATCATTAGTATGGATAAATGAGAGAATCGAAGTCGTAAAGGCTAATGGGTCGATCATTGATGTCATTCTGTCCATAGCTAAGTTGAACACGGAAACAAACATAGTCAAGGAGGACATTGAAGAGAAAGAGGTTGAGGACAAAGAAGAACAAGTTGAAGCTGAGCCATCTGAGTCCATTGATATGGTCACTCCAGTACACAAAGAAGAGTTCAATCAAGCTAAGAACGAAGGAGAAGACCAAAGACGATTGCTAAAGGAGTTAGGGGCAATTGCAAATACTAATGAACCAAAGCCTCCTGATTCATGCTCTCTTTACTTCAAGACCGCTTACTGTGCACCACAGAATATTCACTTGTTGCGGTTGTTGCAGTATGTATTTCAACCTCCTTGATGAGTTTCACAAGCATCGTCGAGCCACGACAATAATTAAGGTACTGAATGGGAGGTAACCCATTGTTTCAATTATTTCTTTTATGTTTTTCCTTAATTTTTCATGTGCTTGTTTTGTTTTCTCTTATTTAAAAAAAATCGGAGCTCTATTTCGATCGACAGGGTGTCGATTGACACAGAGACAATCGACGGAGTACACTTCGACCCGAGCATGGAGTCGATAGGAAGGCTCTGTGTTGATCGACATATAACCTGTCGATCGACACACAGTGCAAGCACCCCAAATTTCCGTCTTTCGCGTTTTACAGCCTCTGAAGGATAAAAAGTTGGAGTTTGCGACCAACATCAAGGTACAGTTTCACTCCTAGTCTGATTTTCAAACTTATTCCCTTTGTTAACTAAATAAATTTGGGGGGGAGGACTTGGAGTTGAAACTATTCTTCCCTTTTACTTTATGCTTTCAGTTTGTTTAAATTTTTGCATGATTTTGTTGCATTGTTTGAATAAAGTTGTGATTTTATGAGAAAATTTACAAAGCTATGAGATAACCCTAGCAAGAATGCAAGATTTGAATTGATTGACTTTAGTGTGCATTGATTGTGATAGTGGTTGAGTATGTCTATGAATGTAGAATACCGCATGATTACTTGTTTTGAAACTTACAAATGCATGATGGTGATGAAGATTTGATGTTTACTATGGAAGAGAAATTGTCCCAAGTGTGAGATTTTGAGCTTTAATTTTGATTGTTAGTGTGTCTGCATTATTAAATATCTCTAGAACTTGCTTTGTTTCATTTTCAAGACTGCTAAGTGTGCACAGGTGTAGGAAATGATTTTATGCCATCTTTGTTTAACCTATTTATTCCATACACTGTCCTAATTGAACATTTATCCCTAGTCAGCCCTTTTGAGTCTATGTGTTTTTTTTTCTTTGTCTATGAGTTGGAAAAATGATAGGAGAAACAACTCTTGTCTATGAGAGTGGGTTGGGATTTGTTTGAAAAAAATAAGATATTATTAGAAAGGTGAAAACAATAGAAAGGTTGGGCTCTAAAAAAAATGTTGAAAAATGAAAAAAAATGTGTGTTTGTGTAATTTGTCTTTATAAGCTCAAATGTTTAAACAAAATTATTAAGAGCATAAAAGGATGTGAAAAAAAAAGAAAGAAATAAAAGAGTCTTGTTTGATGTTGAATATGATAGGAGATGGGTGGATATCAATAGATAGTGGTTTTGATTTGTTGAGAGTGATCAACTCAATTGATTTTAGTCACTTGGCCATATATTTTCCTTCCTTTCATTAAAAAGCCTACATTACAACCTTGAATAAAGTCCTTTCTGATCTTAGACTTGTGTGCACATATTTGCAGTGGAGATTTAGAATATATGCAAGCCTGTGGTAGAACTTAATTTGCATGACTTGTGTGATTGCATATTATCCTAAACACTTGAGTGAATGAGTGAAAACACTTCCCTTGTTAGTCTTCCATGGTTTACTGATTTTATGATTCTTACAAAGTGTTGATGTTTTGTGGATTTACGAGTTTGATTGTGATGAATCTTGTGAGGCATTGCACTTCTTTTCTACTTGAACTTTTTATTCATTCTTTTGTTGATTGAGGACAATCAAGTGTTTAAGTTTGGGGGGTTGATAAGCTCGTATTTTGCCTCACTTATCACATTATTTTCTTATTGGTTTCTTGAATTTACTTGAGCTTTTAGTTAATAATCGAGCATGAATTGTTTATAGGGCATATTACGTTTGTCGTGCTCAGATTTTGTAGGTTTGAGGCCAAAATCAATGAAAACCCATACCGAAAGCAGTTGATGTTCAAAGAAACAGTCACGAATTCTTTCGCACGTGTAATCTGAGCAAATGGAGCATGAAAATAGAAATATCTTTAAATTAGATTTCCAAAGCAACTGGAATCGGGTCAATCGGAGTTCGGGAGCACAAGTTATGGCCAAAACCGTGAGATTGCGCAGAAGGAGTCGAATGAAGGAATTTCACAGAAGCCTCTGTATTGATTGATAAGGCTCCTGTCGGTCGACGCAGAGGTGTATCGATCAAAATGCAGCCCGTCAATCTACATGGATGCCGGAAAGGCAGATTTTTGCCCAATTTGGAGATATTTCCTTCCCAAGCCATTACCTTTTGAAGATTTAATTTCTCCCCCTATAAAAAGGACCTTATTAGCTCGAAAATAATGTCACTTTATCATTATTTTTCAACATTAAACACTTTAATTTTCAGTACTCTTTATTTGTTGCTTTGGATTCAAGACATTTAAGTACTTCAAGATTCATATTTCTTTAATGATTCAAGTAAGTTATTTTATGTTTATTTTAATGTGTGATTTTGATATTGTTGGCTAAAACCCTTAGTAGGTTCTAGGGTTTTCTCCATTCTCTTTAGCATGTGTTAATTCGATTCATTCCAAACCCTAATTAACTTGGTTCAAATTCTATATTTTTCACTCCAAAATGTATTTTCAATTGAATGGTCGAGAGATGAAAATTGAATTAGGTTTATAGTTATTAATTTGAGACCGAGAGGAGATAATTAATAACAAGAAAATAGAATTTTGACACAATTGTTTTCTGTCTCAAAAGGAAGAATCAGTTGTAGGATTTTCAAATTTGTATCTTTATCGAGATTGACTAGTTTGTGTTTTTGAGACCGAGAGGTAAAATTCACTTTCTAGTAATATAGGTTTTAATTGCCCAACAAAGGAATTAACTCCATAATATCATATTTCCCACCTAAGTAATTATTTTGGGTTTTGATTGATTGTTTATGCATGTTGAATTGGATTGGTTGATTTCCCTGGAATCTGTGCTTTTTATTATTGAATTTTATTTCAAAAGTTATTTTTTGTTTTGAAAACAAAAACCCTTCTCAATTTCGGATTTGCTCAAACAGCGAATAGATAAACTATGCCAGTACATGAAATAATTTCGTTGCACTATCCCTGTGGGTTCGACATTCCTTTGGGTTTATAAATTTATTTGCATCGCTATATTATAATAAATCTGTTTAATTTTAACAGCGATCAATCACCATCGAGACCGTTGTTCTTGAAGGGAACTCAAACCTTAATACTTTGTAGTTGAAGTATTGGAAACTGCAGCTAGTACAATAACTGAAGTTGCAACTCGTATTAAAGTACCATGGACTAGGGGTGTACACGATCCGATTTTGCCGGTTTAAGAGGCGAAGTATCGGTCAAACCAACAAATACAGTTTGAAAGTTTTTCAAACCAAACTGGCCAAGTTAATATTCCAAACCAAACCGGCCAAATCATTTTAAAATGGTTTGGTTCGGCCGGCTTGACGATTTGGAATGTCAATTCAACCATTATAAACAAAACATCGAATATTTCTTATTTTTGAAGATTTTATCTTTGTAAAAATAAATAATTTATTTATATATAAAATACTTTTAGAATTGAAACAACATGATCAATTGATAATGCCAATATGTTCCATATTCTATAATATTATTGCCAAAAGAAGCTTATAAAATTATTTAATCAAGAAATACATTTTAACTTAAATATAAGTTGTATTATTCAATACTATATGTTAATGTTTAGGTAGTGGACAAAATTTGAAATAAAAAAACCACTTGTTCATTATTGACATTAATAAATAACCATAGGATGGGCAAAGGAAAAATTCGAAACATTATATAAATATTGTGAGACGCATTGATTGTATTACATTATAATATGATATAATATATAATTTAAATGATTTTATAAAACGGTCTGGTCTGCCCCAAACGGTCGATTTCCTATACGGTTTGAAAAGACGGTTCGGTCCAGCCAAAATTTTTAATTTTCAAACCAGCCAAACGGGCCAAATTAATTTGGTTCGGTCGATTTCAGCTGAGCTATGTTCACCCTACCATGGACAGCTGAAGTGACAGAAGGAAGAGCAGTGTCTGTAACCGGAGAATTGTTGATCAAGTCTAACACGCGTAGTGCGGTAAAGCTCAGTCAGTGGAAGTTTCTTATTAGAGAATATTCAAAGTTGTAAACCATATTCATTTACCGTGTGCAATTGAAAATAGTGGTTTTTGTTCATTGTGAACGAAGAGAGGACGTAGAGACAATTGGCTCCCAAATCACTATATATCATGTCTCATTTAATTGCGTTCTTTATCGCTTTCAGTTATTTATTTTACTGCTCATCATTTAATTGATTAAAAAGCTAACATTTATCAGTTGTTGAGACTTAAATATGCTCAACTTAAGTAACTGGCCTAGACTCACCAAATTATTTGTTTCCGCTTTCTCATGCTTTATAATTCTAATTGGGAACCAATAGTATATTATAGGGGTGTACATGGTTCGGTTTGGTCGGTTTGAGTGTTGAAGTATGTACCAAATCAAATAATACAATTTGAAAAATTCTCAAACCAAACCGGCCAAATTAATATTTCAAACCAAACCAAATAAAACGATTTGGTTCGGCCGGTTTAACGGTTTGAAACACGACCTTAACGAGCAAAGTCAAAACGTAAAAAAAATCTCTTATTTTTAGCTACAATCTATTTGAGAAATTAAAAAAAAAACTAATAATGGCTCTCATCGGCAAAGTACGAGAGAATCTTAATTAAAACAAACAATTAATGACATCAAAAAAATAATAATTCGTATCACATTCTCAAACATAATAATAAAGTCAAATTATTAAAATGCGATAACGATGAAGTCGGCCCAGAGAACAGAGAAGACAATAAGGGTAAAAAAAGACATTTGAATTAAATTGTGAGATTGGAATATTGGATAGTTTAACGTTATTTTAGATTTCATAAAATAAATAAAAATATAGAAAAACAATAAACATGAGATTGAGATATTTGATAGTTTAGATTTTATTTTAGATTTCAAAAAACAAATAAAAATGTAGGAGAAAAATAAAAATTATACGATATTGCATAGAGAATTTGAATGCATGCCTCTAAAGACCTAAAGTATAGCTATAACCACTATGCTAAATGTACTATATTTACACTTTTAGTATAAAATATAATCTAAATATTTATTAATAATATAAACGGTTCGGTCCAAATGGCTCGTTTCTCTACTTAAACCGTAGACCAAACCAATTAATATGGTTTGAAACTTACGGTCCGATCGGCCAATTTTCGTACTTGTCAAATCAGCCAAACCGACCAAATTATTTTGATCTGATCGATTTGACTGGTTTGGACCGAACCATATACACCCCTAGTATATTATTTATACGCAACTGTCGTACGAAAATATGCATTTTAAGCGCAGCATGTGCACGCCACGTGTTGACATGCTAGGTGAATGTGCAACGAAAGGACTATGTAACAAGGAATGGAGTATAAAAAATTGAAAGAAATAATGAAAATAGCAAGAAGGTTGACCACATGAAATCGTCGTCCAAGCATAGAGAGAGCGATGAAGTTGGAAGAAAAACAATCTTTCACGTAGAAATTATCACCGTCCATGTCTCATGTATGAAATGAACGGCGGTGATGCACGCAATGCGGACGTTGATGGTTAAGTGACCACCAATTTCACGTGCAATTATTTTCATATGTATTTTTTTCATATTTTGTTATGTATATTTAGACTAAAGATATAAATTTGAACTTTTATTGGTTTGACTCTATAGTAAAGTTCCTCATTTCTCCCTACAAAATCGATTTGTAAGGAAATGGAAACTTCATTAGTATATTACTAAGTTCATGGTGGATGTGAGATAATTCAACAACTATATTAGGATATTTATCATTTTTAATTGAATTTTTATTACCGTTTATAGTTGCATTCACGTAATTATATGGTTAAGTTTATTCAATGAGTCCTTATAGGTAATTATGAAATGATAAATTATTTTCTAAATTGTGAAGTCCAGGAAAACTAATAGAATACATTATACATAATTGAACAATACATTATATTAACAAAGCATTAATTAATCGTCGAATTTCAGAAGTGGGAAAACAATTAAAAGTAATTACTTGAATGTGTAGGGAAGGGATTATATGATACTCCAGTATAATAAAAATAAGAATGAATCTCATCCATTAGATCTAATTAAATTAATGTTTGATACCTAATCAAGCAAAAATTTAAAACGCAATCAAGCAACATTGTAATCAAGCAACAACTAAAACACGACCAAGCAACATTGTAAAGGTAATCAAGCGACTTTATCATTTTATCACGAGGAGAATTTTTATTACCGGATCCAATCCCTGAATGTGTATATATATATGAGGCAAGTTTAATAGACAGTTGTATTTTTCTTTTGGGGGTGTAGTAGTAAAAAAATTTATCTGTGATGTAAAGAATATGATTAGAATTTCCTCAAAAATATGTGAATATGTGACTTTGATTAAATCTACTTCTATTAAAAAATAATAGAAAATTACATACCGAATTTCAATTCGAGATGACAAGCCCCCAAGAGTCGAGGCGTGAGATGGTAACTAGAGGTGAGCACATCAAAGATGCAAAGTGATTATTTTTATAAAATTATTTATATGCAGCATATATAATATTATCACTTAAATTGTAAATTTAAATAAAGATTATATTTCATGCGAATCAACAAAACAAAATCTAAGTATCTATATAAAAAGAATTATTAGAGACACGCTTTAGAGCATAGTCATATAGAACCAAGTGCATAAGTGGTACTGAATAAATTTTTCATTTTTCGCTAATTTAATTATATAAAAATTAGTAAATAAAAAATTATATAAATTTTAATTATTTATAATTATAAATTATATATTAATTGGTAATTACTCACCAACTTACCTAAAGATCCAACTAAGTAGTTTTGAATTCAACTAGGAGCTAACTAGACTTACTTTTGCAACGAAGTATTATTATAGAACATTGAGATGTAGGGGTGAGCAAGAACCGACCGAATCGAAAAAACCGAACCGAACCGCTCAAATTTGGTCGGTTCGGTTCGGTTCTGCACAATTCGGTTCGATTCTCGGTTTTGGAAAATGAAAACTGAACATATTCGGTTCGGTCTTCGGTTCTAGCTTTCGGAACCGAAAGAACCGACCGAACCGACCGAACTACAATAAATAATAATTATAAATTAAATATATATAATAATAATAATATTAATAATAATAATAATCCTAATTCAATTCCTACCCAAATACCCATTCCCAATTTCCCATTCCAACCCTAATCTACTCACGCAGATGCAGCCCTCCCTCCCTCTCTTCATTCCCATTTCCCCCGCAGGCCACACCGCCACCGGCGCCGCTCTCACCCAGTCACCGGCGCCGCTTCGCCTTCTCCGACTCCCTGTCACCGGCGCTGCCCTCGTCCAGTCGTCCTCCCCCTCTCTCTCAGACTTCGCTGGCTCGCTCACCCTCTCGTTCGCCCTGCCCATCTCCCTCGCACGCACGCAGCCGGCTCGTCCTCACGCAGGCACGGCTAGCACGCACGCAAGCAGCCGTCGTCACGCATGCCCTGCCCCTTTACCTTGCTGCTGCTCTTCCTCACGGCTCACGCTGCACGCACACACGCTCGTAATTCAATTTACAGGAAATTATTAAAAATGTATTGCTGCAGTTTGGTTTCAACCGAACCGACCGAAACCGAACCGAATTATTCGGTTCGGTTGTCGGTTCGGTTGATTGGGTGTTCGGTTCGGTTTTCGGTCGGTTTCCTAAATCGGTTCGGTCCATTCGGTTTTCAAAATTTCGGTCGGTTCTCAACCGAACCGACCGAATGCACAGCCCTATTGAGATGGATGCTTATGAGAGAAGATGGAACGTTTTAGGTTTAAGTTAGATTTTGTTTACTTCTATTCTTTTACTTGTTGAATTATTTCTAATATATTTATTTTTTTAGAAAAAAAAATAGTACTCCCTCCGTCCCGGTGAAGTAGTCTCTTTTCTTTTCGGTACGGGAATTAAGGGTTGTGAGTGTAGTGGAATTAATATTTTATTGGTGAGTGTGAAAAAGGTTGCCATTTTAGGAAAATGGGACTATTCTATGGGACAAACAAAAAAGGAAAGTGAGACTACTTCAATGGGACGGAGGGAGTAATATTTATGCTTCATTATATAATTTTTAAGTAAAAAAATTAATTTTTTTACATAAATTTAAACTCACACATCCAAAATGTTTCAAAAATTCTATCTAATAACTTTTTGGTCATTAGCAAGGTGCTTATACAGTTATTGGACTCAACCCAAAATATTTACCTAAGATTTATAACATGAGATATATAAAATTCAATAACCAAATAGATGACTCTCCTAGAAATGAAGAGCCACTACCAAACGATTTATTGAAAAATCGGTAGAAACAATATGATCCCATCCTAGTTAAACACAACAAGAAGAATACGATATCAACAAAGTTGGTCTTAGTGATTTTAAAGAAGAAAACAACACCACAATTGCACACAAGAAAAGCTTCAAATGGGGTTCAACTCACCAAATCATCCACCACGTCACAACGGCAGCGACCTGCTCGACTCCTTCGAACTCCAAGCAATCACCAGACACCTTAACCGAGCTATGAACGCCCCGTCGACTCCTCGTTCGTTTCACCTCAGGTCCCCTTTCTACCTGCATCGTCTAGACCAGATATACAAAGAGAACTCCAAGACATCAAGGAGAATATCTAGCTCAAAGAAAAACCGTGGGCCGAGTCAGAGTAGAACTGAAGAAAAAGGGTCAGGAGGATTTGTGCTGCGGCTTTGGAACAAAGTTAGGTACGGCTTAGTAAGAGGGAGAAAGTCCCACATGAGCTAATTAAGGATGATATTTCTGGCTGGTGCATATTCTTTGCATACAGAAACTTCTGAAATGCATTGTATTTGTAACACAAACGATCAGCTATTCAGGGTAAAAGGTACCTTTCAAGATTGAGAGCTGCTTTCTCTAGCTAACCGCTCTCAACTTGAAGCTGTGGCAGGTCGAGATTTAGGAATACATCATATTAATTATTAAGAATGTTGATATGGATCATACCTGTGATCAACAAAGGAAAAATGGAAAGGCAGATGACTGCGAAGTGAGCACGGAATTTCTAGAACGAGCTGGCCAGCAGAAAATGTGCCCGAGCGAGTGGAGCGGAACAAAAGCACAGCTAAGGGTATTCGTGTAATTTTAATTAGTATAAATACTTAATGCATTTATATTGTTGCCGCATTCATGATTATAACGAAATATGCTCATCTCCCGTGGAAGTAGACCATTGTCGAACCACGTAAAATCTTGTGTGTTTCACTTTCTTGTTCATAATCTGTATGCTATATAGTCGACTCAGTAACCGAGGAAAATGCAAAGATTTTACATCAACAACAAAATTGCTTTACATTGAAGAAGGTAGTTTGTAATGATTTGGGAAACAACATTCTTCTTCTCTCTCTTATAAATATCACACACTAATGACAACATATATATACATCACTAGTAAGAAGGAAGGCAGTGACACAAAACCAATCATTTGTACATCAAGAGGCATGAAACCTAAAGGATAACCTAAGACAGCCATTTCTTGAAGCAGTGCCCATTTGGTTGTGATGCATTCATCATGATATGACTTGTTTCAGCATTCTCAAGGACATCAGCAATATTTGCAGCTGAGGTTTTTCTGCAGCTCTCTTCAACATAAAGGCATGATAAATATTGAATAAAATAACTTGAGGTACTCTACTACATTTATGAAGATAACTGCTTCATCTGAAATTAAGATCCTAAGAAAACTGCAAGAGGCTTCTTTACAATTTTTTTGCTGGACATAAGGGGATTTTGATAGGGTTAGAGTAGAAGAGAGGAAGAGGCAGTGGTGTCCATATGGTTAGGGAACATGGCAGTTGGAGCCATGGCTTTCCATCTATTTGAACTGGTAAGCGAAGCGATAGAAGCAGGAAGAGAACTCACGTGCCGCCAAAATCAAAATATTATTGCTCAATACCAATATCCCTAATTAAGGGACTAAAATATCCGATAACAATATTCCTAAAATAACTTAAAAGAAATCTAGGAAATAAATATAGTAAATCAAACTAGGAATTAAATGGAATAAAAACGAAGCATAAACAAAACTTAATTGTGGGAATACATACAACTAGCCACTTTGAGTTTGAATAAGTGGGTATGTTTTATAGCCACAAGGATAAAAATATAAGTTTTCTAGCCACTTTGTACTTTTGTCTTTTTCTCTCTTCCATTTTCGGCTACAAGACAAAATTAATTTTATTAAAGTTCTTTCCATTTTCGGAAATATTCATTATTTCATTTATTTATTCATTTATTTAATTTTGAGCAATTAATTTGAACTACCAAGGTGATTGTAAATTTATTACAACCTTTTACAAACAAATATTTTCGTTTGTACGAGGAAGGAAACATTCTAAAAATTATTTGAAGATTGTTGAGAGGGTTTTGAGAGAGAAAAATCGAAGGTATGTTGATTTCAACCATTTTTTCTTATTTTCGATTCGTTTTCTGCGTTATAATGATGTTATGTGTTCAAAATCGACTTGCATATCTTAGTATCGACTTGTATATCTTAGTTTTTTAGAAAATATAGCGATTTTAGGACTGTTCTTCGTAAAAAAATATGCAGAGAACTTAGGGAGAAACCCAGAAAAATCGAGATCTCGTGACAAAATTGAGATCTCGAGATGATGTCGAGATCTCGACTTCACCATATCGAGATCTCGACATCATCTCGAGATCTCGATTTTGTCACAAGATCTCAATTAATTTTAATTTAATTCCGAGATCTCGATATTAATATCGAGATCTCGAATTGTCTGTTGGAATATGCTCCTGATTTTTTTTTAATATTTTCGTTTCATTTATAGCAGATGTCGTATCAACGTTTCATCATACGTCATGGTGGGGCTTGGGACAGATCCGAGTATATGGGCGGAGACGAGCAATTGATTTGTTTGAGACGTGAACGGATCTCCTACAATACCATTTTGTCCGAGATTCACGAGATCATGCACTGTGATCTCCTTAATACTAGCTACTGCTTGTTTTACATGAGCAGTATATCTGGGGGCTCGAGGCATGTGAAGGCTGGACTGAAGACCGACGAAGATATTATGCGGATGCTCTATGAAAATAGCATTGATCCAATTATATATGTGGTCACCAAATTGAAGCAAAATCAGTCCGGATTTCAGGCACCTCAATCACAGTCACAGCGATCAACACGAATGGGTGGTCCTAGCATCTCATTAGCTGATGATTTTGTAGATGAGTATGAGGCGGAATCTACAGATGATGATGATGATTATTGTGATGATGATGATGAGGAGGAGGAGGCAAGCGAGGAGGAGGGCCGGAGTCGGTTGTTTGAGTCCTTGGTCAGTGATTTTTCTAGATGGATTCTAGCTCCTGGGCGAATGGATCAGTACGGACTATCTAACAATAACTTGAGTCTGTTCGTGGCTGCAGCTCGACATGATCAGGAAGTAAGGTGTTGGGTGCTTCCTTTAACAGAGGTTGATGCTCCTGAGCGTTTGGAGTGGATTATTCCCGCAGATTGGGCCCCGACTCAGCTGTGCATTGGAGCGACATTTAGCAGCAAGGATGAACTTGACCTTGCTGTAGGACTGCATCACTTGCATCACCGGTTGGAGTACTCCACAGAGAGGTCCAGCACTACTCGGCTCAACTTCAGATGCAAGCATGGGAATGGTTGTCCTTTTATGCTACGTGCAAGACAATCTGGAACTGTTTGGAGAGTATTCAAGTGTGATCTGATGCACAGCTGCCAGACGAATATTGATCGTATTGCTCCCCGCAGAGTGCCCGCAAGAGTGTTGGGTAAGTATTTCTCCAGTAAGTTGGCGGCGGAGGGCGCTATTCTAAAGCCGAAGGAGATGATGTCTGAAATGTTGATTCAATTCGGCATCAAGATTGATTACAGTTTTGCCCTGCGGGCAAGAAACATAGCCATTGCAATGGTATTCGGCGAGTGGGAGAAGTCTTATGCGATGCTGCCGGGCTACTTACACATGCTACAGTCTCGTAACCCAGGCACGATGTATGATATATCCACTTCTTCGGAGAGTTTGTTCAAGCACATGTTTCTGACGCTTGCTCCTTGCATCGATGCATTTCACAGCTTCATGCGCCCAGTGATTGTTGTAGATGGCACGCATCTGAAGGGCAAGAATAAGGGAATGTTGTTTGTTGCGGTGACGAAAGACGGCAATGAACAATTATTTCCCCTTGCTATCGGGATTGGACCCATAGAGGATGATGAGTCGTGGATGTGGTTCATGCATCGCTTACATGTTTGCTTCGGAGATCGCGAAGGACTGATCATTGTCAGTGATCAGCACAAGAGCATAAAAAATGCAGTGGAGTTAGCATTTCTGAATGCTACGCATGCTATTTGCTACTACCACTTGGCGAATAACATGTTGAGGTACGGTCCGCAAGTTGGTGTTGTTTTACGAGATGCAGCCTACTGTTATAGGCACAATGCATTTCAAAAGCACATGTCTACTTTGGAGATTCTGAGCAAAGAAGGAGCTTACAAGAGGCTTCTGGATATAGGAGTCCACCGTTGGTCAAGATCTCAGTGCCCTGGTACCCAATTCAGCTTCATGACGTCCAATGCAGCCGAATCCATCAACTCTCGTTTGTTATGGGCAAGGCGATTGCCTATATGTGCCCTTCTTGAGACTTACAAAGCTATGGTTGAGAGATGGTTTGACGAGCGACGGGCGACTGCACGGTCTAGAGATCATGCTCTGACACACGTAGCTATGAAGAAATTAATAGAGTCGTCCGAATATGGGCGACAGCTTGTAGTCAGAGGCACCACCATGCCACACATATACAAGGTGGAAGGGCAACAGAGAAGCTACAATGTCGACTTAGAGCACAGAACGTGTGAGTGTCGTCAGTTCAATCTCGATTTGATTCCATGTTGTCATGCGGCTGCCGCCCTCAGGTAATATGTTAATTCGAACTTTCATTATTGCAAATATCTTGTAGTTAATAGCTTAAAGATTATTATAACATGTGTGTCTTATTTTTCAATTGTCAGATATATTTCGCAGCCGATATCAGAGTACGTGCCACACTACTACAAGCAATTCACTCTGCTACAGACATATCATCACACCATTATGACTGTGCCGCATCCATCGGATTGGGTACTCCCATCGGAGGTAACATCTTATGTTGTGAGACCACCGATAGTAGTTCGACAGGCTGGCCGTCCGAGGATGAGTAGAGCACGTTCTGGTGCTGAGAGTTCGACCACGCGCAGATCTCAAGTATGTAGGAGGTGTCGACAATCCGGTCACAACTCACGTGCCTGCACTGCTTATATCGCCATTGGTGAGGTGGATTTTAACAGTCCTCCACCCCAAGACGGGCCACGAAGGCGACGGACGAAGACATGTAGTATCTGTCAGCAGACGGGGCATACAAAAAGAAAATGTCCGGAGAGAGTTGACCATATGAGTGAGTAGTGGCACTTGCTTTATTTATTTGCTAATTTCTATTTGCAAGCTTATGACTAATTAATTAAATGTCCGGAGAGAGTTGATCATAGAATTTAGGTATTGTGGCTGATGTTTGGACTAATTTTTGACTTCCTGTTTGATCTGTTTTGGTATTTTAGTTTGTATACGAACTCAGGTGGATTTGACAAATTTTTAAAAAAAAATCGAGATCTCGAAGTCTCAATTTTGAGATCTCGATTTCAAATCGAGATCTCGATATGGAGATCTCGAGATTTCGACTTTTTTTAAAAATTAAAATTAAAACGTTAATATAATTTAAATATTATATCGGAACAAAAAGAAATCGAGATCTCGATTACAAAATTGAGATCTCGAAATCAAGATGAGATCTCGGAATTTGCCATTTCGTGATTTGCAGGGTTTGAATCGAGATAACTTAAATTATTGTCTCGACATGTCTCGAAATCGATTTCGAGATCTCGATTTTGTGGATTATTGGCTAATTGGATGTTTAATTCGCTAATTTTCGAGGATAATCAACTCATATAACATTCATTTAAGGAATATAGATTCGATAACAAAGAAACTTGCAAAAATTCATTTATTACAAAGATGTTTGCTTTGTATTATACTACTTCTACTTCATCCTATTCAAACATGAATAAGGTATGAACATTTCAAAGAGAAACACCTTATGTATGAATAGATTCAAATGTATAATGTCTTATGTTAAATGAACTTTAAATTATTAAATAAATGTTAAGTAATGTATGTTTAAACTGTATAATGTCTTAATTTAAGATTAATTATAATTAATTACTTAATTAACAATTTCGAGATGAAATAGGGGATTTCGAGATCTCGATTTGATTTTGAGATCTCGAAATCAAATCGAGATCTCGAAATCCCCTATTTCATCTCGAAATGCCTGATCTGTTTTTCAATAAAATCCATTTAATCCTGTAGAATCACCTATGCAGTTCATATCAATCACAAAATACACCAAAATGCAAATTCAATATTAATAAAAACATAATTTATGATTACAATAGAAAATAGTACTACAATTGTTCAGCTTCTCGAGCTTCTACTTCTCTACACCAACTTACAATCCTAGCACCTACAAGCTGCCTATAATGAACTGTAAACTCATAAGTAAGGTCACTAACTGGAGCTCTCCTCCTTCTAAGTAGGAACCTATCAACAAAAATCATACAATATACTCCACAACTATGTGAATCTAACTGCATGGACATCTCAGTAACATCCTTGATCAAAGTAAAATTACCAATGATTCTTACACGAGGAGGATCGACCCTGTCCCAGTACCCGGCAGCATCAAGGACACGAGGAAGTAATACAAGAAGTGGTCGGAGTTCCGTGTCCCGCTTCAGATAGAGCACTGGGTCAGATGGATCATTTAAAGCGTGGAGAAGTGAGTCATATAACTCAACGGTCCAGCTATGAAGATCAATCCGTACAGGTCACAGTGCTCGTAGAGATGGACAATCCCGATCACCTAAAATACAAATAAACACAATTAAACTTAATATGAATACTAATAGAACAATTTAATCTAAAAATATGTCACTTACATGTTTGGCCTTGTACCAACTCCTAAAGCCAGACATTCCACCGCTACCCTGGACAGCTTTCACTAGATCATCATGGGGCTTCCACCAATCGTAATCATCAGCAGCCTTCCCTCGTTTTTTCTTTGGGACTTTTTCCCATTTGAGCAAGATACGGTCCTGCACATAATATACATTATAAAATGAAATGAAAATTAAAGAATTAAAATAAATTTCAACATTCATTACTTACAAAGAAAGAGGGGTCTAATATGATAGTGCTGTCCGGGTCAACACCATCCTCAAGTACGCTGCTGTCAGCTCTGGCAACCATGTCTCGTGACATTGTCATGAAGATCTGCAAAAGCTGATATCACACAAAAAAAATTAATATAAAGTCGATAATCAAAATATTCACAACTAATAGTTATGCACTTACATCTTCTGAAACATTCTCCTTCGGGTCATTAAGTGGCCGGAAATAGAGCTCCCTACTCATAATCATTCCCTGCCCAGGCAACCTCACTTGTTGCGTGATATCATCCATGTAAGACAGATATTCTTTCATCATCTTGGCACTAGAAGCACGAAAGGGGGCGGTGGGGCCCGCAGTGGAAGAGGTGGTGGGGCAAACGGGCTGAGAGGTGGTCGGGCCCGCAGTGAATGAGGTGGTGGGGCCAATGGGCTGAGAGGTGGTCGGGCCAAAAGTCTGGCCAAAAGATGAGGTTGTCCAGTCTGAAAAGATATTATAAATATATAAGTAAAATATAATCAAATATAAATCAAATAAATTTAAACACAAGTACCTCTAGAATAAGGAGGGTACGGTGGGGCCCATCTCTGGCTCCGGCGAGGGCGGCAGAGAAGTGTATCTACGAGGTCCAGTAAGAAAACCTTCAACCTATGAGTAACCCTGGAAGCCACCGGCTCCACAATATACTGACCCACACGATCAGCTACCGGCACCATAAGTCTATCTGCGACTGGCCCCATAAGTCGCTGAGCCACCGGATCAATCATCGTCTCTGCCAATGGCTTAATAACCCGCTGTGCCACTGGATCAATGATCAGATTCGCTAATGGATGTATAAGCTGCTGTTCCAGTGGTGGCATATCTCGCTGCGCCGCTGGATCAATCATGCGATCAGCCACTGGAACAATCATGTAATCTGCTAGTGGCTGCACGAGCCCTGCTCTCAGTGGTGGAAGAAGTGTATCTGCCAGTGGCTGCACGAGCTGACCAGCCAATGGTACTGCAAATCGCACCATGTCATCCATGGACATCTCGTACCCCTCGTACCATGGAGGCTGTCCAGTCTGAAAAGATAATATAAATATATAAGTAAAATATAATCAAATAAAAATCAAACAAATTTAAACACAAGTACCTCTAGAGGCTCTGCAGACACGGAACGTCGCGGGCGCTTCTTAGCCCACCGCCGATGAGGAAAATCAGTACGCTCGAAAGAAGAGCGTACTGGAATCTCAAAACCACCACTCCCCATTTTGAACACTGGCGATGGGTGGCGTTGTGGCGGCGACTGCTGCTGTTGTGGAACCCTCCTCGAAGAAGACCTCGAGGTACTAGCAGCAGACCGCTGAGAGACTGATGATCGAGGCTTCAAGCCTCTGTAAGGTATAAATCTGCGAATCATCGGCTGCTCAGCATTCCGCAGACTGAGCCAAAACTCAGAATCGGACTCATCCTCAGTCGGCTGCAGTGAAGTACTGCAAACATGCTGAAAAAAAAAACAAAAATCAAATAAAACATATAATATATTATTTTAATAATAATTAAAAAAATCATAAACAATAATTACCTCTTTTGTGAAAAAATCAGTAAAATCAGCATCCTGAACATAATGAGGTCTCCACATCAAGCATCGAGGCATAGTCCCCAATGGCATACTGCGTATCGCACATACCTTTGCCAGATCAGGGATCACCTCGTACGCCCATGCCTGCAAAATAATGTAAATAATTAATAATTCTTGTCTTATCTTTTATAAATTAAAAATATATTAAATTAAAAATTAAAATTACAAATAATTACCTCTAACACCCAAACAGGGCCGTATATATGGACCAAAGGCACCTTAGCTAACTTCGAAGATGTGATCACGACAGACATCTGATGCAGCAAGACACTGAACGACCACGAGCCCCAAGGGAAAGCCCTCCACTCGTGAGGCCTCTCCACCAATGCATAGACCCATTGGTCTACCAGTCGCTTCCCATCCAAGCAAACCAACATCCGGTACACAAAAAGAATCTGAGCGATCTTCACATAATCATCAATAGAATCGCTCAGAATCAAGTCCCTGTTCATGAAATCAAGGTGCAACTGATCTACACTCGGCAAGTGTTGGTAGTGACAATATAAGCACCCATCATTCGGGACATCATTCAATTTCAATGCAGTAGGATCAAAATCTGAATCGCCGAACCGCAGCCCGGTCATCAAACAGAACTCCTCTGCACCTAATCGTAAGTTGGTTTCGCCAACACGAAACCACAGCTGATCCTCAGCCCCATCCACATTAATCTCGTGGGTGATAAGAGCCCAAGTAGCTCGTATCGTTCTCTTCTTCCACCGGAAAGAGAGAAATTCACCGAAGGGACCTTCCCTAAATAAATTGGAAATATCATCGTCGTCATCTCCAAAGCTCGCTAATCTAGTCCGAATGTCCTCAAGAATGTCCCGGTCGTAACAATTCATCGACCGCGGGACTGTCCCCTGCAGACCGGGTCTGATCCACTCCCAAACCTGCAATTAAATAAAATAAAATATTTAAATAAAAGCAAAATTAAAAGAATTAAAAGCAAATATTTAAAAAAAATTAAATCGAGATCTCGATTGACCAAATCGAGATCTCGATTTCAAAATCGAGATGAAGTATAATAGCATTTTAATTCTGGATTT
>JAPKLW010000387.1:129648-157907 GCA_026898455.1 Plectranthus barbatus | reverse complement strand
CAGTGTTTTTCACAGTAAAAACGCAGCAAAATCCATTTCTACATTGTTTCTAGTCATATTTAAGCATAGAAATCGATGAAATATGATCCTAATCAACTATATACATAATTAAACATGTATTTAAACCTAAAAAGCATAGAAATTTCAGACATTATATTCGAAAATTTCAGAAAAAAAAAGATATATTTTTGTACTTGAAAGTGGGAATTAACTTACTTGATTTGGGTTTTCTTCTTCTCCAGACATTATATTCGATGGAATGTAGATTTGTTTTGAGTTGGGCGAGCAAAAGCCGGTGGTTTGGAGCTTCCAATCGGCGAAAATGGCCGATCGACGATGGTGTTTTTTTTCCAGTCGCGTGTTGAGAGAGAGAGAGAGGAAGTGGGGTAGATGGATAATAAATCCAAAAACAATTAATGTAACAACATTTTAAAATTCAAATTCTCTCTCCAATCATTGCAAAGTGGCTAAAAAACTTATGTTTTTATACATGTGGCTAGATAACATATTTAGTTATCAAAAGTGGCTATATAAATTTTGGCCTCAACTTAATTCATGAACTTGCGGCAATAAACCACGCACCTCAGCTCCAACATCGCAATAGTCACCTTGGTTCTCTTTGACAATATGGTTGTAAAAATCGATAGGCACTAGTGGGACGTTCGGGTGGCGCCTAGGCATTTTTTAGGTAGTAGTTAATCGATAAGTTAATTTTTTATATTTAATATTTATAATATATATTTTTCAATAAATAAATATTAACATTATATAAATTTTAATTATTTTTTAAAAAAATATAAAAATAAGCTGCCTGAACTGATTAGACAACGCATAGCTCACTTAGTCGGCTACCTAGATCAACGCCTAAGCGGATTAGGTTAGGTGACCTACACGGTGCTTAGACACTGATTACTCGTCAAACCAATTAGATATGGAGATTTGAGGGTATTGGGTTCGGCTGGGACTGCCTAGCGCCTAGGCGGGACCTAAGCGGTCCTAGGCGGGGATCTTTATAACAATTATAAGGCCCCTCCTCCACGTCATGCTTGCTATTAATTTCATTCCCCTTCGAAATGACCTTGTTATGCAACTTTTTTATTAATTCTGGGTAGAGAAGGCTATTTATAATTAGGGTAAAACAATAATGGACTCTTAATCCACAATGTTGGGTATTAACAGGGGAATAGCGGCATTCATCTTGTCTCTCGCCGCGGTTCAGTCCCGGAATGAGGTTGCTCCTACTATCGTGTTGCAGAACTCTTCTCTTTTTTATCACTCCAAGTTCAACCGAAAGCCTGCAAAATGGTCAACTCAGAAAAGTTGGAAGATGGAGGTTGTAAACAAATATCACTTACCGGTGTAGCCACAATCTGAGATGTTGTTGACGAGTAACATTGATCCCACTGATTAAGCCCAAACCAAATACCCAATACCCACTACACAGACACGGAAAAGGAAATCGCACGATGGAGAAAACCACGCAAAGGAGTTGCTGCGGGAGGGGAGATTAATTTTCACACAACTCTTGTTTTACTTTGGGGAAAATAAGTAGGGCAGGTTGTAGTGATTAACTTAGGAAGAAATCAAATAAGGAAAAGTGGGGAATGTTACATGGGCTAAAATAAGTGCAATGGGCTGTGGGAAATGAGCCTATATACATAATAATCTCCACCTAAGGTCTAATAACAGCACACTACAATTTCACTCGGGCTGGCTGGGTCTTATATCATCATTGCTGATTGTTGTACCCCGTGATACCAAACTACCAATGCCTGCATGGCTAAAAGAGACAAGAACACACAAAGCAAACACTAAGCAAAAAGGGTTAGAACCCTTAGACTAACCACAACCACAAAGCGAGCAAAAGTTCCACCTAGAACACAACAACACACAACAAAGTAAGAAGACACAAAACATAAAGAAAAACACGGAGCTCCACCTTAAACTATAGACACTAAGGCACCAAGTAAACATCTCCAATGGTCTCTTCCTCTATTACAAGATTTTCTTGTCTACCCATGTTCTGCTTTAGAGGTTTGGGAAAGTCTTTCACTTGGTGACCTAACTCACCAAAGTTATAGCACTGATAAGTGTGTTATTTTCTTCACTTATCAACATATTTTTAGGTTTATTTTATGCAATTATATTATCTTTTAGTTGTTTTCTTTGCATCATGCGCTTTTATGTTTGGTATGTTGTTCGTGGTGAGTTTTGGAGTAAAAAATTGGCTAAGCGTTGAAAAGGATGATTTTTCCGAGTTGTTTGTTTCGATCGACACGTGGCGTATCAGTCAACATGAAGTACGAGGCCAGATTGTCAAAGTGTTGACTTTCAATCGAAGTCAGCGACCCATGTCGATCGACGTGGGGTTGTCGATCAACATGGAGGGAAAAGAGGGAGTCAAAGTGAAGCTCATCTCAGCCGAAGTTGGAGCCTTATTTTGGTCGACACCAAATGTCGGTCGACATAATGAGCTTTTCGGCGAGAATCTCAAGTCTTAGCCCCATGGCAAGATTTAACACATCATACCTTATATAAATAGCATGTAAGTTTCGAATTTTAGAACCTTTGCTACTTTTGAGATTCAGAGAATTTGATTTTCATTGTTTTCTATTATTTTTGTTTTTGGATTGGAGATTTTAATCAAGAACTGACAACCTGGATCAAAATCAGCTGTACTTTTATTTATGATGAGTATTTACAAGTTCTATCTTTTCATGTTCTCAATCTCTATGTCCGTGAGTAGGTAATATTTTAATTGGATTCTAGGATAATTGTGAATATCTTGGATGCATGTTAGGATTTATTTAATTGATCAAATTAATAAACAAGGTTTTATAAATTCTTGTGCTTATTTTGAATCTGAGATAGTTGGCCACTAAATTAGGGTTTAAGTTAATTAATTTGAGACTGAAATGTGAAAATTTATTAATGGATTAAGAATTGATAATATGATTTTTGATCTTGTCTGATAATAAATGAAATAAGCTATAAGAATAAATCTGAGGTTTTTGGGAGTTGTTGACTATTCTAGAGACTGAAAGGATCTAGGCAATCAATAATATACTTAACGAATTGCCAGAGAATAGAATTTGTAATAATTCACTAGATATAAAGTAAGTTATTACAAGAAATATGACTCATCTTTCAAAATAGATATAATTTGTTTACAATCGATTCAAGTAAACGCATGCCAAATTACTTAAAAAAAAATATGTGCTTTTGAGAGGCACAAGATACATATAATGTCATGGGATGTGAAGCGTAATGTGCCATAATATGCATTTGTCTAAATTTACATGTCTATTTTGCTATCAAATTTTCTCAAAGTCTAACATTTTGCTTTAATAAAAGGTTTCGCATACCAAAACAAACACAGATGTATACCCCAGTAATTAAGCTAAACAAAAACATCTCAAGAATTTATTCATGCATGAACCAGTACTCGTTAATTCTTGAATGCTCCAACATTTTAGTACTAATATGACTTTTTGAGACCACATATGTCATGGGTTCGAAAAATCTAAGGAACATTCTGTTGAGAGTGTGAAGATTTTTTGGTATTTTTCATCCCACATCGGTGGGAGAGGAGAAAGGGGCCAACCTCATTTACTATAAATAGAGGCCTTGGGCCATTTGTTTTATATACCCAAAAATAGAAAAGAAAAATAAGAGTTAATACAAGTTTGTGTATTAAGCTCGTAGTGTATTTTTCTTGTCTCCTCTAGTAAATTGTCCTGGCTTGGTAGTGCCCCCAGACGTAGCCATTTTTGGTGAACTGGGTAATCAAATTTGTGTCGTTATTGTGTGTGCTTTCGATTGCTTTTGTTGTTAATTTCCTAACAACTGGCATCAGAGCCAAGGTTTTTTATTCGTTGAGTGGGTTTTGTTGAGTGGGAGTTATGAGTGATAAGGTTCAAATCGATAGATTCGACGGATCCGATTTTGGATTCTGGCGAATGCAAATCGAAGATTACCTTACGGGAAAGGATCTTGATGATGCCTTGGGAGATATGCCTACCGACATGAAGTTGGAGGATTGGAAATGCCTGGATAAGAAATCGATGAGTATTATACGGCTATCTCTTTCACGGAATGTTGCCTTCCACACAACAAAGGCAAAAACGGCCAAAGAAGTTATGTCGATTTTGTCCAACATGTACGAGAAACCTTCGGCGGCCAACAAAGTTCATTTGATGCGGAGGCTCTTCAACTTGAAGATGAAGGAGAGCACTGCTGTAGCAGATCATCTGAATGAATTCAACCTCATCACAACGTAGCTCGGATCGGTGGAGATCAACTTTGATGATGAGGTAAAGGCCCTAATTTTATTAACATCTTTGCCTGAAAGTTGGGATGCTATTGTTACTGCTGTTAGTGCATCGTCGGGTAAAGAAAAGTTAAAACTTGATACTGTTCGAGATTTAATTTTAAGTGAGGAAATTAGAAAAAAGCAAATAGGAAGCACGTCTGGGTCAGGTTCTGTATTGAGTACAGAAAGTAGAGGGAGATCTAAAAATAGAGGAAGAAATTGGGGACGTGGTCGTTCCAAGTCGAAAGGGAAGAACGAAGCAAGTCAGAAGGATATGAGTCGCGTGGTCTGCTGGAATTGCGAAAAGACCGGCCATTATCAAAGGCAGTGTACAGCCCCGCGAAAGGGTCAAACATCTGCAAATGTAGCTGAGGAGATTTCTGATGCTTTAGTTCTAAGTGTTTGTAGTCCATTAGAATCCTGGGTTTTGGATTCAGGGGCGTCATTTCACTCATGTAGCGATTCCACTATCATGGAATCCTACACTGCTGGTGATTTTGGAGTGGTGTATCTTGCTGACGACGAACCCTTGAAGATTGTTGGGAAGGGTGACGTGCAGATTAAAACACCAAATGGCGCTGAATGGAGATTGCAAGGTGTGAGACACATCCCTGGACTGAAAAGGAACTTGATTTCAGTCGGACAGCTGGATAGCGAAGGGTATTCAACCATCTTTGGTTGCAACAGCTGGAAGATCACCAAAGGAGCTATGATAGTAGCTCGAGGCAAAAAGGAAGGTACTCTTTACCTTACGAGAAATTTATGTGATAATATTTATGTTGTTAAGTCTGTCAATGATGTTGAAATATGGCATAGTCGTCTAGGTCATATGAGTGAGAAAGGTATGAAAATTCTTCACTCAAAAGGATATTTGCCTGGCTTGAAAAATATTGATGTTGGTTTCTGTGAGAACTGTGTGTTTGGTAAACAGAAAAAAGTCAGTTTTTCGACAGCCGGTAGGGAGGCAAAGAAAGAAAAATTGGAACTGGTGCACAGTGATCTTTGGGGACCTGCACCAGTTACATCGTTAGGAGGAGCTTCCTATTACATGACCTTTATTGATGATTCAACACGTAAGGTATGGGTTTATTTTCTGAAACGTAAGTCAGATGCTTTTACTACTTTCAGAAATTGGAAAACCCTTGTTGAGAATGAGACAGGACTTCGTGTTAAGTGCATGCGATCTGACAATGGTGGTGAATACGAGCTTGATGAATTCAAGCGTTTTTGTATCGAACATGGAATAAGGATGGAGAAGACTATTCCAGGTACACCTCAGCAGAACGGTGTTGCTGAACGCATGAACAGAACACTCAATGAGCGAGCGAGGTGTATGAGATTAAAGTGTGGGCTGCCACAGACCTTCTGGGCTGATGCTGTGAACACTGCAGCATTTCTGATCAATCGAGGACCCTCTGTTCCATTGAACAACAACATCCCGGAAGAGCTCTGGAGTGGTAAAAAGGTAGATTTATCATTCCTGCGAGTTTTTGGATGTACTGCATATGTCATGAACTCTGATAGAAGTAAATTGGATGCTAAATCCATTAAGTGTACATTCATTGGCTATGGCATTGATGAGTTTGGCTATAGATTCTGGGATGAGAATAATCGAAAGATTATTCGAAGTAGAGATGTTGTGTTTAATGAGCAGGTGATGTACAAAGATCGGAATAAGGCAGTAGAAGTAGATAATACTTGTAAACCGAAAACAGTGGAGTTGGATGGTATTGGCAGAAATACTGATCAAGATAGATTAATCGAGCCATCAGATGAGCCGACGGGTGATTCGGTCGAAAACTCACATGAGTTGGATGATGGAGCTCCAATCACTCCATTGGCAAGTAGAAGACCAGAACGGCAACGACGATGTCCACAGAGGTATTCGCCTTCTCTCTATTATTTGCTTTTGACTGATGCGGGTGAACCCGAGTGCTTTGAGGAAGCCCAGGAAAGCAAACATGTTGAAAAATGGAAAGCAGCGATGGATGATGAGATGAACTCGCTAATTTCAAATGAAACATGGGAATTGGATATTCTTCCGGAGGGCAAAAAGTCACTACAAAACAAATGGGTTTACAGAATCAAGGAGGAAGCAGATGGGAGCAAGAGGTACAAGGCAAGATTGGTGGTGAAAGGCTTTCAGCAAAAGCACGGTATTGACTATACCGAGGTATTCACGCCAGTGGTGAAGATCACCACAATCAGGTTAGTTCTGAGTATGGTAGCCTCAGAAAACTTAATATTGCAGCAGCTAGATGTTAAAACTGCATTTCTACACGGTGATCTTGAGGAGGAGATATATATGGTGCAACCAGAAGGTTACTTGTCTAAGGGTAACGAGCACCTAGTGTGTAGATTGAAAAAGAGTTTGTATGGGTTGAAACAGGCTCCCCGACAGTGGTACAGAAAATTTGATGGGTACATGCTGGAAATTGGTTTTCAGCGATGCAATGCTGATCATTGCTGTTACTACAAGAGGTATCCGAATTCTTATATTTTACTGCTATTATACGTTGATGATATGCTGATAGCAGGCTCGAGTGTTAAAGAAATTAATACACTGAAGGAGCAACTGTCCCAAAAGTTTGCCATGAAAGATTTGGGCGAGGCAAAGCAAATCTTGGGAATGAGGATTGTTCGTGATAGAAATGTTGGAAAACTGTATCTATCACAGTCCGACTATATTGAGAAGGTTCTGAAAAGATTCAACATGCAAGATGCGAAGCCAGTGAGTACTCCGTTGGGTATTCAATTCAAATTATCCAACAATGACTCACCAAAGAACAAATCAGAACAGACCTTAATGAAGAATACTCCGTACGCGTCTGCAATTGGGAGCATTATGTATGCAATGATTTGCACGCGACCGGACATTGCACATGCAGTGGGAGTTGTAAGTCGGTTTATGAGCAATCCTGGGAAGCAACATTGGGAAGCAATAAAATGGGTCTTGAGATATCTGAAAGGTACCACTGATAGGGTACTTTGCTTCGGAGGCAAAGAATTGACATTAACTGGATATGTTGATGCGGATTTAGCTGGGAGTGATCTTGACAAAAGGAGGAGCACATCTGGCTATGTGTTTACTTATGGAGGTACTGCTGTGTCATGGACCTCTAAGTTACAGACGATAGTTGCTCTGTCTACCACAGAAGCTGAATATGTGGCGGTGACAGAGGCAAGTAAAGAAATGGTATGGTTGCAAAAAATTTTGTCTGAATTGGGAAAGAAGCAGACAAAAAGCATTCTTTACAGCGATAGTCAGAGTGCAATACATTTGGCCAAGAATCCAGCCTTTCATTCAAGAACCAAGCACATCCAGTTGAAGTATCACTACATTCGTCATTTGTTAGAAACGAATGTGTTGCAGTTAAAGAAGATTGAAGGATGTAAGAATCCTGCTGATATGCTGACTAAGGTTGTTACCTTAGATAAGTTGAAGTTGTGTATGACTTCAACTTGCCTCGAAGCTTGAAGAACGAGGAGTTGGCACTACCATGAACCGAAAAGTCTTCAAGTGGGAGATTGTTGAGAGTGTGAAGATTTTTAGGTATTTTTCATCCCACATCGGTGGGAGAGGAGAAAGGGGCCAACCTCATTTACTATAAATAGAGGCCTTGGGCCATTTGTTTTATATACCCAAAAATAGAAAAGAAAAATAAGAGTTAATACAAGTTTGTGTATTAAGCTCGTAGTGTATTTTTCTTGTCTCCTCTAGTAAATTGTCCTGGCTTGGTAGTGCCCCCAGACGTAGCCATTTTTGGTGAACTGGGTAATCAAATTTGTGTCGTTATTGTGTGTGCTTTCGATTGCTTTTGTTGTTAATTTCCTAACACATTCATCTCTCATTTAATTGTGTACCTCATTTTAAAAATCCTTAAAAAAACACATTCTGCTCAATAAGCAATTCTTTTTTTTACCTTATTAGTAATCTCTAGATTACTAATAAGTAACATCTCTTCTCGGTCTCAATAACACATATTAAGCAATCTTATAAGATAAACAAATTTAAATTCCTACAATCTAATACTTCTTGGTCTGACAGTACAGATTGTATCATGCATTCCTAATCTCATTATCAATATTCACCTCTCAGTCCTTCATTTAATTTAGAATTATGAAAGAAAATAGGAATCACAATGAATTAATGAATTCTAAGCATACATCCAAAATAATAGTACAAACCCTAGAATCTGCTAGTAAAATTAACTAGACATAATTAAGATAAAAGACATAATTGAATGAAAAGTAAATTGCATTAATAAAATAAAATAGGAATTGCAAAGTACATAAATAAAATACTAAAAAAACTAAAGACTAAAAAACACTACAGAAATTGAGGTTGAGAAGGGAGATGAAGAAGGGATTCTAAATGATCTAGACTAGAGGGTATTTATAGAGTTTATGTAGCTTTACATAGCAGAATTATACAAGAAATATGATTTAGATTTGGTGTATATCTCAATCCAAAATATTCGAATTTGAATATATCTGCCCAAAAATATATTGCGAGTCTTCCATCCTTTTAATCTTGGCATATATTGGATATATCTGCAAATTCCCTTCCAAAATCATGCAAATCTTCAAGAAAATTTGGCAATTGTGCGCACGTCGGTCGACACACCCCACGTCTGTCGAAATGGGCAGTCGATCGACATGCCACACGTCGGTTGAAAAGACTATTTCGATCCAAATGCCCCACGTCGGTCGAAATAGAGAGTCTTCCTACGAATTTTGGATTTTTTAAGCACTATTCACTTGTATTTTTTTGAAAACATAAAAAACGAAGCAACACAAGCATAATACCAATCTAAATAGACTCATGCAATGAAAATAAAAGGAATAAATTAAAATGCAATTAAAAATATAAATAAATCAAATCAATAATAAGTGAAAATATGAACTCATTAGTTGGTTGTACTGTCCTTTCGTGAAAGATGAGAATGTTTTATGCAGAGTGACAAACTTTTTGTAAGAATGACTATTCCTTCCAGTCCGAGAATCCAACAGGATCTTCTTATATGACTTACGAGAAGAAATGTCTTGGTTCTTTTTGTCGTCCCTTGTACTTTACTCATCAAAAGTTAAGTCTCCTAACTTCAAGTCAATATTCTATGGGTTTCGTCAGGTATTCTGAATGATGACAGATAATTGATTCCTATAAATTGCAACTCAATATGCTTGTACAGTAAGTATTACACGTTCCTGAACTCAATCTAAGTTAATTCTATATAAAAATAACTTATCAAATGTATGACTTTACTCATCAAAATAATTATTTTGGTAACACAAACTAGACTTGAACTTTATGGTATTCAACTCGTGAATAAGTTTATTAGCTATATAAAATTATTGACTTTATAAAGTTAATATTATCTTTATTTAAGAGTAACAAGTATGATGAATATTTGTAGTTATATGTAAATTTTGAATTTGAGTACGAATATAATATTGTTTTTGAAAAAATTATAAATATAAATAAATTAAGAAAATTCGTTGATGCTTGCCCTCAGCTCAATTAAATTTGTAAACTTCAAATTATTCAATAAAAAACCTCAATTCCAATCAAACTTAAAGAAGATTTTACTCAACTCGACTTAATTACACACCTAATTATAATTGATGAAATTTAATATAATTTGTAAAATTAGTAAATAAAAAATCCTTATTAGAATGTACAAATAATAGGATCGATATTAAATCATAATACTGACCAATACTCTACCCAGTCCACGCGGGTCGGGTTAGGAAATATCCGACCCGCATTACAACGCGTTCCCGCCATTACATTGGGTTCCCGCCGCATTCAGCATTTGCACACTAGCAATATATACTCCTGCTCAAACCCAGCGCCAAATGCACTCTCAAATTCTTCAATTTCTGTTTATTTATTTTCGGCAGCTTCCCGTAGCATTTCCAAGCATATATGCCGACCTTCGCCCCTCGCCGCGCGCCACCGTCGGCAGATCCGTCTTCGGAGGCCGGAGTAATCGCTACTCCTAGAAAAACCCGATCGAGATCCGATTCGAATGTCTCAATCGGATTACCGATGCGTAAATCTCCTCGATTGTGCAAGGAAGGCAGCCCTAATTATTCCCCGAACATCGATGTGAGCTCACTCACTCACTCCAGCTAGCTCGCTGTGATAATCGACTTTCATGTTTGTTTATGTGATTTAAAAGGTCTTGGTTATTTGATTGTGGCGCTGGCTTAATTGAGAGATTATATTTGTTTCTAAACCAGCTATAATTCTCAATGCTGATATGGTGACTTTTTTGTTTTTGACATTATCTCGATGTCGAGGTCAATGATGATCGTAAGTCTTATTTACTGTGGATTTTTTTCTTATTATAACAGGTGATACGGAAATGCTTGAAATCATCGTTGAAGTCGAGTATATCGCCTCAGAAAGAGAGATTAACTGAGGATTTCATCGATAGACCGTCTTGGGATCCAAGAGGTAAGTGTTAAATTACGAGAAGATTTTTTTTTATTGAGTATCCGGTATGCATAGGTAATTTTTTTTTTTTTTTACCCGTTGATAATTTATTTCGGATTGGTTTGTTTTTACATAGTTAAATACATGATGGCAGATGCGAAGCAATTGAGAGCTGTTAATGAGGCGTTGCATGTATCAACTCCCCCACCGAATGTTCTCTGCCGCCAAGGTGAACAGAATAGAATATTAGATTTCTGCAAGAAATGCGTCAAGGAAGAGAAGGCTGGAAGTTTATATATTTGTGGATGCCCGGGGACTGGAAAGACATTGTCAATGGAAAAAGTAAAAGTGATGCTTTTCAATTGGGCAAATGAGGTACTAATCCGTAACAAATTCGAGTTGGATGTTTATCTTTTCATAGTCTGCCCAATACTTTCACTATTTTTATATCTGTCTAATGGTTCACTTAATATTTTATAATCCTCTCGTTTTAGCAATACAATGTGTAACTGAAGTTTGGATATAAATTGTCATTTCAAATGGCCCCTAAGATATATATTTTTTAATTTTCTGATAAACACTATATCCAACATTGAGGGAGTTTTATAAAATGACAGGTTTGTGATCTATTTCAGTTAACAAAATTGTTGAAATAGATAGTTGGGTATTTTACCTTTCATATGCCAACATTTGTTTTCTTTATAAATGTGAAATCTCAGGATCTAGCTTCTAGCTCCAATTTGAATGTTAGTTTTTGAATCCATTCTGTACATTTTCCTCGAATTAATGTGACCTTTTAATTCCAAAACTTGTTCTCTTCATGAACTAGGAACCCCATTGAACTTTTCCCTTGAATCTTTATTGGAAAAAGATTTGAAATCAAGTACAAAGGACTTACCATTTCTGATTCGATATTATGCTTCTCTTTCTAGTTCTATCTAGAGATTGTTTATCATCTTGTTAACAGTCACATGCATTCCCTTTTTTCCTTGGAACCAGGAATTTATACAACCTCCAGAAATTTTGTCCATCAATTGTACTTCTCTTTCAACCATGAATGAGATTTTCAGCAAGGTATGCTCATGCTACTATGTATGTGTGATTTCAAATCAAGACCAACAAAGCCTTAATAACGTGATCTTGTAGATTCTTGGACAAAATGTTTCTGGGAAGAAACCTAGTCGTTCTACATCATCCTTGCAGCAGCTTCACAACCTGTATTCTCAGAAGCAAACACCTGGAATGAAGATGACGTGAGTGCCATTTACCTATATTCTTGTCCTTTAAGCTCAAGACATGATAGTTCCAATTTAGCGCAGCTTATTTATTGGTTCTGTTAGCCTTCAATTGCCAAGTAGGGCTATGAATACATGTTTTCTGAATTCTATTGCTTATTGACTTGTTTCATACTTCAATAATGATTTTCAGATTGGTTATAGCTGATGAGTTAGATTATTTGATTACCAAAGACCGAGCTGTGCTTCATGATCTTTTCATGCTAACAACTATGCCATTCTCCAGGTGTATTTTACTAGGTATGTTAAACAGCCCTTAAAAGGTTTAAGTTTCAAGTTTGTTCACTCTGAGAGTTGGTTATTATGTTCTTAACTTATATTTGTAGGGGTTGCTAATGCTATTGACTTGGCCGATAGGTTTATGCCAAAGCTGCAATCTTTAAATTGTAAGTGCCTGTATTTAGTAAGTTCATTTCTGGTGCATGGTAACTGCATTTATCTGTTTTTCTTCCCAATTACGAGGAAAACACCTATGCCTTTACATTGGAGGTTTTGTCCTACATCTGGTAATTGTGAGATCTACTGGAAATTGTTTATTTGATAACTTCTGTTATGTATTCAGGCTTGTGGGATTTGAAACTCAAGCATTTAAATTTTAAATGAATGCAATGTGTTTGAAATCCACCCAAAAACCCAAATTCAAGTAGATTTCAAATCCAACAAAATCATTCAAAAGAATTTTTTATAATTAGACCGGTGGATTTCGAATCTATTAGGAAAAACAACCACTTAGTATTTCAAATGAATCCTCAATCCTTCCATTTGGAATGCAACCTAAAGGATTGTCAACAGAATTTTTGACTCTGCTCTTTATTAGTATTTTAGGCTAATATTTCTTGCATCTTAGCATAGTTTCCTCTCTTTTGCAAAACTTTTTACAGGGTTGTCATAATTTCTTGAGCATTTGTTTGATGTATTATATATTTTCTAGGTAAACCTATGGTCATAACCTTTTGTGCCTACTCCAAGGATCAGATCATTGCTATTCTTCAAGAAAGATTAAGGGTAAGCTTCTAAGTTTCAGTTAGCTGGATTAACCAGTTATTTGCTGCTGGATGTCTTAGATACAGAACTGTTCTTCTGAATGCCGAAGGCAAATCTTAAAACATCAGTTAACCTTCTGCGAACAAGTTTGATTTATTAATTCTTGTCATTCATTAGGTTTAAGCAGATCTATTCAAATGGAATTAATTCAATAAGAAATAGAAGCTAAAAGAAAAACAAAACATGAAAAGAATGTTCTAGCTTATCTCATCAACAATGCATCAAAATTCTTGAGATCTCATCATACTTTATTATTTGTTTTGATTGGATGAATATCATGTCATTCTAAGATGACAGCAATTTTTACAGGCACTACCCTATAGCGTCTTCCAGCCACAAGCCCTGGAACTCTGTGCCCGGGTGAGCTCAATAGCTCTTTTGGAATGTAAAACAAGTATTTTATTTTAAGTATATCCTTAAACATTCCTTGTTCCGCTGCTGCCTAAAAGGGTCAAAGTTTGACTTGTCTCGTGACTATTCTGAATGATGTGCTTCTATTGCTGCAGAAAGTTGCTGCAGCATCTGGAGATATGAGAAAGGCTCTTGCGGTGTGCAGGTTGGCATTTTTTATCTTATGTTTGCTAAGTTCATTAGGTTTAAATGACTTCAAACCAGAGCAGTTTGTGCACACACAAGTAATAATTTTAAGTCCCTTCTGTAAAATGGACAAAGTTACTATCAAGACCACAGGTTGCTTATGTCCACACTGGACTGCAATAACAAGAATCATTTAATGTGTTGTTTCAGGAGTGCTATTGAAATTCTAACCAACTCTATGGTGTCATCGTTGGATGGGACTGTGGATCAGCAAATGTCTGCTGAATATGATGTGGTTTCCAATCAAGTAAATAACATGGTAAACATTATTATCTGCTTACCCCTTTTTTCCACAAGCAGTGTTCTATTATGAACACTGTGAAGTTAAGAGTTCTCTTCTCAGGCAGATAAAAGAAGTTGCAATTTTATCTTATTAACAATGGCAAATCATTCTTATATTGGTTTGTTTTCTATACTAGAATGCTTGACAAAACCATTATCATGATCCTTTGTGCTTTAATTCGACTCTTACAATGTAGGGTATGATTGCTGCATGAAAGCTGCTCTCCCTGCTAAAAATTTCTTTTAATGCCAACAACTTCGTCTTGCATTTATATCCTGCGAACTGAAAGTTTGTCACTTTAACCAGAAGTAGAAGGCTTTCTACCTTCCAATTATTCTTTCTTCCACCCATTTATAATCAAACCTAGTGTCTTAACATCTGTTCTGAATTTTCTCTTCCATTATATGTTTGTATTTCCATGGTTTCAATTTTTATGCTTCTTAAAAAGGTTGGAGAACTCTTGCAGGTAAGGATAGATCATGTTGCTGTTGCATTATCAAAGGTGTATAAATCGCCAGTTGTAGATACAATTTTGTCTTTGCCCCAACATCAACAGGTAGTATATCTGTAAAATGGTGGGATTTTATTTTACTTTATTAATTTTTATAATTGAGATGCAATATTAAATTGGGATTGAGAGGGATGAAACCTGAGTCTTAACCCGCTTAGGGGAATAGACTACAATACCTTTTGATGACATGGTGGTATCTGTCAGGGTATCTTTCATGTCGGTATATGCCACGTAGTTAATTAGTCTGATCTAAAAACAACTCTATTCTGAGCTTTTGATTCAAATTGTTCACAATACAGCTTATGAGTTATGAATATACATCTCAAACATTAAATAATTCATATTTTTGCATATGCATTTTTTTATGAACGTTATTTCCTCAGATCATACTTTGCTCAGCTGTGAAGCTTTTTCGCGGGGGAAAGAAGGACACAACTCTAGGCGAGGTGTGCATTCCCCAAATTTATAACAAATATAGCCATTCTAATGTTGGGATTAGTAATTACCACTCTTTCTATGGGTGCAGTTGAATAAGTTTTACGTGGATGTTTGTAAATCGACTTCTATCCCTCCAGTTGGCAGTGTTGAACTTTCAAGTATGTGCAGGGTGCTAGACGACCAGGTAAAACTACATGCAAATATAAACAACTACATGAGTATACCTATACTTTTAGTCGTGAAAAAATTCAGGAAATATTGGACTAATTTACTTATGGGATCAACTTGCAGGGAATTCTGAAACTAGGACAATCACGAGAAGATAAGCTGAGAAGAGTGACACTAAAGGTTGATGGAGCAGACATCGTTTTTGCGCTCCAGGTATGCTAATCATGTCAATATTCCTGTGCTTATTATTATTACCCCGAATTCTTCGTGATCACGAATGGCATTGGGAACAGGGAGTTCGATTCTTCCGGAACTGTCTGCAATGATTATTTGAAGTGGAATCACCATCCTTTGGTGGATTATTCTCTATATGGAACCCAATAGAAGAGGTAAAGTGCTAAACTGCACTTTCATCTTAATACAGTTTTTATTGGCATTTTTCATATTTTCACTTACTTAAAATCAGTTCCCTCTCCCTCTCCCTCTCCCGAACATGTATAGGCAAAGAAAACACATGCAGCACCTACATTGCTCTAATTGCTGCAGTTGAAAAATCAGTCTGTCTTCGTGGACGGCGAGCTCTTGAAGCCAATGATCTAACATGGGAGCAAGTAAACATAACGAAGCGAGGAAAATCATACAATGGAGGCGTCTAAAACTGTAAATTATTTTAAATTTGAATCAATGAAAATAGAAGAAAAAAATGTGATTCTTTGGCAGCACTATCATGATTGTTACACTAGGCTGCCGTTTCTTCTATGATATAACTATACAAGCGTTGTCTTAAAAATTTTGACTCATTTTTGTTTCATGAAATTCAATTCATTTTTCTAAGGAAGACGCTTTTAATAGCCTAACAAGTTTATTAATTTCAATTTTATTGTATGCACTCACAGCTTTATACTCCATATAATTAAATTATTAGTTTTATATATAAAGTTTGGATACGACGTTAAAAAGGTGCATTTAAGTAATCGGAATGAGTTTTATCCCTACAATTAATTGTTGATAAAATGCACAAGTTATTAAAAGTAAACATAATATATACAATAATTATAAACAATATATTTTAACATTCAATTTTTTCATATATCATTCATCTGTTCATATATCACTTTTAAAAAAAAAAAATTAGGATTACATGTATAATATGTTAAATGATGTGGTTAAGGTGTGTATACAGTCGGTTCAATTAAATTAAACTGTTCAAACTGCAACTTGAATTTTTTTAAAAATCCAAATCAAAGGGGCAGTCCGAAGGCTGTTGTCTTTAATTTCAAGTTGTCCACCTCACAAAAATCTCACAATCTCAAGTGGGGTCCCTTTCTCTCAAACATAAGTGTTAAGAGTTGATATCCGTCAACTCCTCTAGTCTCAAATGCTGCAACAACTCCCTGCATCAGTTCTCTCCCCAACACTCGACTCGTTCTTCATGTTTTTTTCTCCTGCATTCCATTCATTCCTTGACAAAATTGGTTATTTCTCATCCATCTCACTTTCCAAAGACACAAAACACTAAACACACAATTTACAACTAAAAAAATATCAAAAGACAAACAAAACTACGCATGCACCTCGCCTAACAATGAAAAAATATAACTCTTTCTTAAGAGCTATCACTTATATATCAATAAGCTTATGTTGTCAATCATGTGATCTGAGTAGCCGCTCTCAAGTATCCATGTCTCAATGGTAATTCATAACTGACAGTTACCACAGACACACACTTATTCTTTAGGTACCCGAAGAATTGTGGGTCCTCCCATGTCAGTTCATGTGATTAACCTTTTTGGGATCCACACATTGATAACTTTAATAACTTTGCTGACTCTACCAATGCCTGTTTCCACTTCCTTCTCAAATAATGCATTTTGGTATGATGCTGAATGTTGGATGGTGTAGGTGTGTGCAAGTTTCATTTTAAAGTTCAGTCCTTACGAAAACTTGGGGAGGTAGTCCCAATTGAGTGTGAATAGTTGCACGAGACTTTCTTGAAATATATTCTACGCCTCTGTGTGAAACCTTCATATTATGGAAATTGAACTCATTTCTGAGTAGGCCAGCTAATTGTTGGGTAAGGACATATTGTGCTTCTAATAACTGTGTTACCCAATTGACTGCCAAACTGATTGCTTGGTCAATTGTGTCTTATAGCTAATAGACTATAACATTGTAGTCAGTCTTCTTTGTTGGAATTATATACATAAAAGCATTACGATTGATATATTGAGAAACATTTTGTTTGACATACTGGTAATCATTAATGGCTTGCAATAAACAACTCTTGTCTGAATTAACAATCATATTATGTGAACAAACACATCCAGTTATCTCGTCGATAGGGAAATTAATTTATACGGTGTGTAAGAGACCACAAAAGATCATATAGATCGTTCGACCTAGCATGATATTAACAGTTATCATAGCTGAGTCAGTTTCTGGTTTGACTGTCGATTTAGGCTGCGGCACACAAGTTCTATAAGTGGTTTATCTTGACTGCTTTGTGTGACCGGTACATCTCAATGTATTAATAGGATCAACACTTAGATGAACCATTCCACTTGACATATGAATGAGTGAAGATCTCGGTAACTTGGATGAGTCTATAGTCTATTAAAGGCTGAGGGGCACACATGGGTTGACTGTCACTTTGACTGGCTATAATGGAGAGTCTTACATGTACTTGTATATCTGCATCTTGGGTGATGACAATTTGTGTGAGGTTTTCTCACGTTGGATTTATATAACCATATCCATTTCAGGATGGTGACTTTCCCTGGAAGCTCACGAGGTTCGTTATGCTAAGTCCTGCAGGATGAATCATTAATTCAAACATAAGCGATAAGGGTTGAGTGATAATATTACTCAAGAATAATAAGAGAATAATTGATTGCAGCTAATTGTCATATGCTGAATTAATTAATGAATGTCTAAAACCTTAACTATGGGGATTAACCAAGTCAATGCTTCCCATTTTTAATAATATGGTAATAAAGGGGTAGGTCAGCATTAATTCTCTGGTGGCATGAATTAATGTTTATTAATTAACTATGTTCTGAGTTGAACATGTAATTAATTAATAGGAGACCCACTTTATTATTTTCATTTGATCCCTAGTCTGGTCCAATAAATGCTCTGAGCCCATTAGGGTTTATTAAACCCTAATAGCTCATTCTCTAGATCTATAAACAGATCAGTTCTCTCAGATCCACATAACGATTGAGATTACAGTTTTCACAAAACTGAAACCCTAGAGAGACATAGAGATTGACGACGGTTGTAGTAGGAAGGAAATGAGAAATCGAGTTCCTCCAGTGCAGTTTCAATTCGGTAGCGTATCCTCACCAAATTTCCAGATCGAGCAAGGGAACGGATCAGAAGATCAGATCTATAGGTACACCAATCAATCATGTACCGTCGTTATTCAAACCGCTGGAGTTGAGGTATTCTTTGAATCCATGTATTAAATTAAATAAGAGAATGCATACGACATTTACTATTTGTCATAGAATTTATTTTGATATTCCATAAATTGAATCTGATGTTAAGAAATAAATGGCGATTCACACCGCTTATTGTAGACTCGGTTCCTACAATTGGTATCAGAGTCAGGTTCGTGTGTTATAACTCTCTCGGAAAATAAATTTTAACATTTAATTTATGCATATTATTTAATTTATCGTGGATGATTTAAACTATCGTGGATGTCTTTATTCTCGTGGCCCCTCTCTAGTTTTTGGTTTTGTTTTTTATCGCGAAAAAAATTGCGATTAGATTGATAGGAAAAATTATGTAATAGACTACATCTGTTGTATTTTTCTACTCAATTTGTAAACCGAATGAGAGAGAACAAGAACAACGATGAAGGAGGTACAATGGATATTCCGGTGGGCTGAAAAATGGCAACAGTCACGCGCAGGCAGCGGCGGTGACCGCCGCCAGCAAGCGATGCAGTGGCCGCTCGCAGGAGGCGTGCGATAGGCTCTGCAAGAAGCAGCCGTTCGCAATGGCACTCACTGGTGGCTGTCTCACGTCCTTAAAGCAGCGGTTTGCGCCCATCTTCTTCTTCCTCGTGCACGCAACGATGCTGGCTCCGGCTGGCGCGGGTTGTTGTGGAAGTGGCGCAATTCGTTCGCAGGTGCTCATGACGGTGGGAGGAAGCAGGCGTGAGAGATGGCTGAGTTGTTGCAGCGTTCACAGTAGACCAATGGTGGCAGCCGCACGCAGGTTGCAGCACGCGGGTTTATAAGTACTAAATGATCTAAACTGGAGGGGTATGTATAATGTTTGTGTGGGCTTTACATGGCTGAATTATATAAGGAATATGATTAGATTTGATGTATATCTCAATCCTAATATCCTATTTTACATATGTCTTCCTTTTTGAGCTTCCAGATCCTCCAAATTGATATATATCTTCAAATTCCATCAAATGTCGCCTAAAATCTGTGTTAGCCTTCTAGAAACACAAGATTTTTGTTCGCGTCAGTCCATGCAAAATTTCCACATCGGTCGATGTAGGTCTATGTCGGTTGACAGAGAATCCGACATGGAATTTTAGTCTTTTTCTGCACTATTCACTTGTATTTTCCTAAAAACACCAAAAACCAAGCACTGCAAGCATAATACCACTCTAAATAGACTCATGCAATAAAAACAAATAAAATAAACTAAAATGTAATGAAAAAAAAGATAAATCAAATCGAACATGAGTGAAAATATGAACTCATCAGCAAGCTTGTTGAGGTTATGAGTACTTTGTCAGCTTCATTGACGATTACTTAAGATATGGATACATTTATCTGCTTGGCTACAAGTCTGAGTGCTTTGAGAAATTCAAAGAGTTTAAGGTTGAGGTAGAAAAGAAGGTCGGGAAAACTATCAAGTCACTACGATTAGATCGTGGTGGCGAATACCTTAGAAACGAGTTCCTGCAATACTTGACAGATAATGGGATTACATCCCAATGGACCACACCGGGTACTCCTCAACAAAATGATGTGGCTGAAAGAAGAAATATGACTCTTTTAGAAATGGTGAGATCGATGATAAGTAATGCAAGCCGACCCATTTTGTTTTGGGGATATACATTGGAAACAACGACATATATTTTGAACCTGGTACCTTCTAAATAAGTTCCTAAGGCACCCAATGAACTCTTTCTTGGTCGCTGAGCCACCAGATCAATCATGTGATCTGCCAATAGCTTAATCAGTCGCTGCACCACTGGATCAATCATGCAATCCACTAATGGTTGTACAAGTCGCTCCGCTAATAGATGCACAAATCGTTGCGCCACTAGATCGATGAGGCGATCTGCAAGTGGATCTAGGAGCCGATCTGCTAGTGGCGGCAGAAGGCGATCTGCCAGTGGTTGCACGAGCCGATCAACTAATGGCTGGGCTACACGATCTGCAAATCGGACAATGCCATCCTCGTCGGGCAGTTCAGACCATGAATGTCATCCAGTCTGAAAAGATAATAAAAATATCAAACTAAAATATTAACAAAAAAAATATAATATAGTATGTTAACAAAAAACTAAACACATGTACCTCTTGAGGCTCTGCGGATGAGGAACACCGTCAGCGCTTCGTAGTCGACCGCCGAGGAGGAAGCTCAATATGCTCGAAAGAAGAACGGACTGGAATCTCAAAAGCACTCCCCATATCGAACACTGTCGATGGCTGGCGGTGTGGCTGCGGTGATTGCTGGCGGTGTGGCTGCGGCGATGGCTGCCACTGTGACGGCGATTGCGGCTGCTGCGAAACCCTCCTAGAAGAAGACCTCGAGGTACTGGCAGAAGGCCATTGAGAGGCTGATCGTCGGGGCTTGAAGCCCCTATAAGGTATAAATCTCCAAAGCAACGGCTTCTCAGCATTCTTCAAGTTGAGCCAACTCTCAGAAACGGCCTCCTCGTCAGTCGGCTGCAGTGAAGTACTGCAAGCATGCTGAAAACAAACATAAATCAAATAAAACATACAATATTTAATTATAATATAAGTATTAAAAACTATAAACAATAATTACCTCCTGTCTGAAAAAAGTGGTGAAGTCAGAGTCCCGAATATAAAAAGGTCTCCACAACAAGCATCGAGGCCCAGTCTCCTGACCCTCCTCTGGAGTAATGCGCATCACAACTAAGGCTGCCAGATCAGGGATCACCTCGTACGACCATACCAGCGCAATAATGTAAATAATTTACAATTCTAGTCTTTTATAAATTAAAAAAAATTAAATATATAAATTACAAACAATTATCTCCAACCCCCAAACAGGACCGTATATATGCACCAAAGGCACCTTGTCTGTCTTTGAGGATGTGATCACGACAGATATCTGATGCAGCAAGATACTGAAGGACCACGAGCCCCAAGGGAATGCCCTCCACTGATGAGGTCTCTCCACCAATGCATAAACCTAGGGGTCAACGTGTCGCTTCCCATCAAAGCACATCAGCATACAGTAAACAAATAGAATCTCTGCGATCTTCACGTAATCATTAGCAGAATCGCTCAGAGTCAGGTCAGTTTTCATAAAATCAATATGTAATTGATCAACAGTAGGCATGGCTGTGTAGTGAGAATACAAACAACCATCTTCTGGCATATCATGCACCCCGGCTGGGTCAAAACCCGAATCTCCAAACCGCAGCCCGATCATCAAACAGAATTCCTCAGCACCAAGTCGAATGTTGGTTTCACCAACCTGAAACCACAACTCGTTCTCAGCTCCCTCCACCTCAATCTCGTGGGTGATCAGAACCCACATAGCACATATCGTGCTCTTCTTCCACCGGAAGGTGAGAAATGGACCGAACGGTCCATCCCTAAATAGCTGAAAAGTCTCTTGTCCGAAGCTCATCAGTCTAATCTGGATATCCTCAAGAATGTCCCGGTCGTAACAATTTATCGACCGTGGAACTTTCCCCTGCAAACTGGGTCTGATTCACTCCCAAATCTACAATTAAATAAAATAAAATATTTAAATAAAAGGAGAATTAAAAGAATTCAAACCAAAAATTTAAAAAAAATCGAGATCTTGATTTTTCATCTCAATTTTGATATCGAGATCTCGATATCAAAATCAAGATGAAAAATCGAGATCTCGCATATATTCTGAATTCAAGATTTGTCAATCGATATCGAGATCTCAATTTGGCATATCGAGATCTCGTTGTCTCTCTCCTAGGGCGGGTTCTCACAGTTTTTTTCACAGTAGAACGCAGCAAAAACTATTCCTACATTGTTTCTAGTCATATTTAAGCATAGAAATCGATGAATATGAACCTAATCAACTATATACATAATTAAACATGTATTTGAATCTAAAAAGCATACAAATTCGACGGAAATATGAGAAAAAAGACATAATTTTCGAAGTAAAAAATTGGGAATTAACTTACTTGGTTCGGGTTTTTTTCTTCTCCAGACATTATAATTGATGGAATGGGACCTCACGGTAAATTTTTTTTTTACTCCGGCAGTAAAAATCGGGTCTATCCGAGATCTCGAAGGTCCAACAACGGTTGTCGGTGGTGGCTGGAGAAGCAACAATTTCGGGGGGAGAGAGAGAGAGAGAGAGAGAGAGAGAGAGTGGGTGGGTGGGGTAAGTGGGGTAATAAAGACAAATTCAATTAATGTTTAACAATTTCAAATGTTAAATTCTCTTTCCAATCATTGGAAATTGGCTGTAAAATATACATTTTTAAACTTGTGCCTATATAACATGTAGGGGTGTAAACGAACCGAGCCGAGCCGAGTAGTGAGAGCTCGGTTAAAATTTGAGTTTTTGAGCACGAGTTCGAGCTCGGTTCGAGTTCGACTCGAGCTCGGTTCGAGTTCGACTCGAGCTCGGTTCGAGCTCGATTCGAGCTCGGCTCGAGCTCGATTCGCTAGAGAACTTATCAAGCTCGCAAGCTCGAATTCGAGCTCAGTTCAAACTCGTGAGCTCGAGTTTGAGCTCGGTTCGAGTTCGTTTACCTTCAAAAATTTTTTTCCAATAAAACGCTAATCTTATAATATACATACATCATAAATGTTAAATAAGTGCAAATAATATGAAATCATTCAACAATAAAGTTTCAATAAACACAACAAATTTGCTCCAAACAAGTTAAAATTTTCGTAACTCCACCAATTAGCTCCAAACAAATAACAATCAAACTTCACCAAACAAATTAAACATTTTATAAGACCAAATTATTAAAACGTAATATTTATATAAATATAGTAAGTAGATAGTATATAAAATAATTATAACTAATATAGTTTATTTATAATAATTTATATAAATATATATGTATGTATATATACATTACAAACACCAAATAATTACTAAAATTTATATTTTAAAATAAAACAAAATGATTAACTTAATATTTAAAAATGTGACTTAGATATAGTAATAATAATATCGAATAATCATAGTGCATATAAATTGTTTATATATTATTGAAGTTCTTAAATTATTTTTATAGATAATTAATAGATTTGACTTGATTTAAAGTCTAATAATTATAATAATATTTATATTTATAAAATATAAATAAAATGAGTAACTTAAATTTTAAAAATGTAACTTAGATATAGTAGATAGTATATCAAATAATCATACATCATATAATTCGTTTATAATAGTTGATATAGATATATATGTATACATTATATATACATTACAAACATGAAACATTCAATTAAAGCAATAAGATTATAAAAAACTTTATGTTTTAAGATAAAAATAAAATATTACCTTAATATTTAAAAAGGACTTAGATATAGCGGAAAGTATATCGAATAATTATAACTTATATAGTTCATTTATAATGGTTTATATATAAATATATATATATATATATATAGGGTTGCATTATACGGTTACCCATCACCCGTATGTTATATGAGGCCAAAATTTAACCATCAGATTTGAATCTGGACGGTTTAGATTCAATTTGAAAATGAGAAACGGTGCATTATCTAATGAAACTTGCTACATTATTTGGGTATAATAGTAATTTTGATACTCACAATTTTAATTACGTCAAGCATAGTGCGCATATCCCAAAATTGAAATTTTCTCTCTCCTCTAAATTTTCTATAAAACTTTAGATAATCATAACTCACTCAATTTAAATTATTTTTTCAAGTATTATATATCAAATTAAAGATAATTTAATCATCTTTCAAACGAAATCCCTATTACGTATACTCGGAATAATATATTCATAATAAAACTAAATAATGTAATAGTTCAAACTAAATAATGTAACATAATACAAAGGATAATGTAATGATATATTTAAAAATATTGTTATCATTATTATGTTCTTAATGATACATCATGTGTGGTATTATTCGTACATTATCTATCAGTTAAATGGTACATTATATATTTTGTTGCGTATTTTCTTCTCAGCTCATATGATTCTTGGTACAAGTACATGATATGTGCGGAATAATAGATAAATTAGAACATTATTTAAGTTATTGTTACATTATTTACGACAAATATGCTCTATTATTTGTATACAATTTAAATATTATACCAAAACTTGGACTTATATTTAAAAAATAAAATAAAACAAGCTATAAGTTGTAATGTAGTAGATAAAAAACAAATAATGTATCAACTATCATATAAATAATGTAACATCTACATCGTCAAAAATTGCAATTCAAAGTGAATGATGCAGCGAAAAACTTCCATAAATAACTGCTATTCACTAACTGAGATTCTGAAAAACAAAATTTTGTGGGATAGTGGAAGTAAAATTTCGGTTCAAGAAAAGCAAAGGTCAAGAAATTACACAAAGTAATCTTTGCCACACCATTAAAGTCCAAAGCATATTGAAGAGCATTTATGACGTTGGAAGTTGAATATTCTTCCTTTTAATTAGTACAGAAAATTTGAAAAAAAAATGTCAACATGGGCACTCACAACAGCGTAAAAAAAATCTAGCAGAGCCAACTTCTAAGGTCCGGCACCGTTGCCGGTGAGGAGGTAAATATGTTGAGGACGAATGCGTTGATTTTGAGAGTGAAGAGCAATGCGCAGAGTAGAAAAGTTAGGATTAAAAAATTACTAATACACCCTTACTAACAAATTAAAAAGGAAACATGCATTAAAAATCCCTATTTTATAATCTAATCTGGGCCGCATAACCATATAAATTGAAGGCTAGGATTTGGTCTCATATAACATTTGGGAAGTGGATAACATATGATCACCACTCTATATATATATATATATATATGTTTATGTACATCGATCACAAACAACAAACATTCAATTAAACAATTAAATTATAATAAAATTTATGTTTTTTAAATAAAAATGATTAACTTAATATTAAAAATATTTCTTAGATATAGTAACAATAATATCGAATAATCATTGCTTATAAATTATATAGATTATTTATAATATATTGTTTGTTTAAGTTTTTCTTAGAATTACAAATAAAATAAATTTGTCATAGAATGGATTGTTTCAATTTGTAAATGAAATTAATTAATTTGATTAAGTTAAAATTTACAATACATATATCTACAAAACTATATTTGAAATAATTATAACTCATATAAATAATTTTCATTCCTAAATTAATATTTATCTTATTTTTTATATAAATTAAGTTTTTTATATGGTATTGTATGTTTAATCATATTATTATTATTATTATTTATAGACATATAGATATAGTAATATCAAACAAATATGAAATATAATTATATAATAATAAAAAAGATAAAAAAAATATAAATATTAAAATTTAATAAAAAACGAGCTTATAAACGAGCCTTTTCACGAGCATACTCGCAATCTCTTAAACGAGCTTGATCACGAGCCTATAAACGAGCATGCTCGCGAGCTTGACGAACCGAGTACATCCAAGCTCGAGCTCGGTTTGTTAATGTTATCGAGCTCGGTTCGAGGCTCGAGCTCGGTTCGTTTATTAAACGATCAAATTTCGAACGAGCTTTTCTCGAGTCGATATCCGAGTAGCTCACGAGTAGCTCGACTCATTTACACTCCTAATAACATGTTGACTTATTCAAAGTGGCTATTTAAATTTTACTCTCTAATATATATTACAATTATATATAATTTGATGAATGAAAGTAAAATCTATTTTTGAACAATTTATTATGAAATTTATATAAGATTATTCCCAACAGAGCCCATGCACATGGGCAGGGCCGGTCCTGTGATTTTGGAGGCCCTGTGCGAATAAGATAAATGGTGCCCCTAATTTTTTTTAACTATAAATAAGAGTACTAAAAACATTTTGTATTCAAAAAAATTATCTCTTCTTATGCAACGACAACTGGTGTCGTCATGTGTAAGTAATATACATATTAAACTATTCAATTAGTAAGTAAATATATCTAAAGCAAATTTTTTTACATTGTGTAAAAGATATATATTGCATGGTGTTTAGTTATTGAAACCATGGTCGAAAAATTAACAAAATCAAATAAACTAATTAAAATTAAAAAAAATCAAACAACATAACTTGCAAGGAAACAAGGAAATAATCATTCATTGAAATCAGTAAACTACGCATACAAAATCTAAAATCATGTGATTATGAAATTTGACAAAATCCATCAAAGATAAACACTATATATGAATCCAAAAAAAAAAAACAAAAAAAAATCAAATGATGAATTACCTTTCATCTTACTGTAGAATCCTTCATCGATAAAAGAAATAAATTATTGATTTGTAAAACGAGTGAAGCAACAACGAAGTAAAATAACAAAGGTTTCTTTTAGTTGATGGGATGTCTCATTTTTTGAGAAGAATGAGATTTTTGTGTTTAATTATGTGAAGCTTACCGTAATATTTGTTTTTAATAAGGAATGGTGTAACGCCCCCAACTGGCCTTCCTAAACTTTGAGGCGCGTTACATTGGAAGTGGGGTACTTTAAAAATATTTTCGGAAATAGCGGAAGATTTTAATCAAATTAGCATGAATATGAATTTCAAAACATTCATCAACAACCTGTTTTTCACAAGATGCAACGATGTAAAGTATTTCGTGCACAAAATATAAGAAAAACTGTTGTGAGTACGGTTTCTCAAACTTATTACAAAACGTGAGGGAAGGAAAGGTAAACAGAGATGCAGTGCAGCGGTGTGTTACGTGATGGAGATATGCATATGAAGATGCATATCTCAGGATATAATCTTGCTCTCAGGATTTGCTCGACTTTACACGGCTACAATTCCATCCTCGCTGCTAACCTGCGCATTTTAAAAATAATGCGAAGGGCTGAGTACTAATGTGCCCCGTGGAAACATGCCCGAAAACATAAATTTATAGATATAAAAGCTATGCCACACACATAGATAATCACGGGGTTTTATTGAAAAGTACCGTGTTATCCAAAAAATTTTATTGGCTGCAGCTATCAAAGATGTTATCATATTTGTTTACCATTTCGTAACTAGAAGCTGGCCTACATCCGAGTTACAATGAACAGCTGGGAATGGCGTAACCCACTTGACCCCCTGTCATCAATTAGTGCACTAATCTCAGGGCGTACCTGTGAGATCCGATCGATTTTTTTAAAGGTACCCCGTACCTCTCCTTATCACACCGTGAGGTGTCAGCACTCCAGCTGAGGGACCTGAGAATAACGGAGCTAGTGGCTCGACTTTCAAAGGATAGCAATCCTCTACATATTAATAAGGTTTAGCGCGAGCCTTAGTGCCTGGTTCATACCTCATTAATTATCTCTCCGGGAGTTTAATCAACCAGAGGTACAGATATGATAGCACAAAACATTTTGGCATAGACAATCAATTTCAAAACAAAATATTTTCACACACATTTTAGAAAACTGAGCTCAAGGCTCAAAATGACATTTTATTTTTACTGAGAATAGTCCCCACTTTTATTGCTTACAGAATAGATGATTGTGTTAGTTGTGATTGAGCTGTCACAAATTCCTTGTGTTTCCTTCACATATTAACACAGTAAAGCATACACAAATTAGGATGGATCGCTTAATCATAAATATTTAGCCCTAGCTAATATTATTGACATTGATCAGAACCCTATCAATATACATGTCAAATGAAAGCGCTCAACGAATATTACAATATTGCAGAAGAAATTATCGCGAGATAATACCTTGGTTGAGCACAAAATCAGTTTGAAT
>JAPKLW010000387.1:101386-119648 GCA_026898455.1 Plectranthus barbatus | reverse complement strand
CTATCTCTCTCCTATTAATTCCCTCTCTCTCTAATAAATCTTCACCCCATTTCTCTCGACTAATTCCTCTCCTCTCTGACTTCTCAATACTCTCTATCTTTTTCTTTTTCTCACTCTTCTCATTTCTTTCTACTTCTGATGTGAGTTTTTTTTCATTGAGTCGCTTCTTCATATATGCAAAGAAGTCTAAAATTTTTATAGGCTTTAGGCTAATGTAAGCCTAAGAAACGTCAGCATAATTATATGCTCACATAAATCATTAAATGCATTTAGATAAAGTTTGATCTCAATACATTTAATTTATGGGTTAAACTCCGATATTTAATCTTAAATAATTTATATCTCGATGGATATACTTCAAATAATTATTTGAAGTTCACGGAAACGGTCTATGATTTGAGATCTTTAATATAATTAATTTTAATATTTTCTTGAATTAGAAAATATTATACTGATTTATCATCTTGTAAATCTTAATCCGAACTCCTTTTCTCAAATGTAATCATATACATTTGATCAGTAATCCAAACCATAGAAATTCTTAATTTAGTTTAGAAAACATGCACTAGAATTTAATACTAGTGTTAAAAATCAAGAAACTCTATTTTGTAGCGTGAGAAATTATGTAACACAATTATTAAGCAATAATTGGATTAATTAAATTCGGTATATTACAAATGGATATCGCTAATTGGATATTGTTGAACAAATAAATCTTAATATCTTATCTAAATTTTTTATTTTATATTAAACTAAATTTTCATTTAGGATAAATATAAATTAGAGTTTTTTTTGTTAATATATTTAGTTAGGCTAAAAACTAAGTTTTTTTATTAATTTTTTTTAATTTGTACTAACATTATATTAATTAATATATACTCCCTCCGTCCCATTAGATTAGTCCAGTTTGGTTTCGGCACAGAAACCAATGTTTGTGAGTATAGTGGAATTAATATTTTATTGATGTGAGGAGGTTTTTTTCCATTTTAGGAAAGTGGACTAATCTGGTGGGACAGACGAAAATGGAAATATGGACTAATCTGGCGGGACGGAGGGAGTATATATATATATATATATATATATATGAAGTGGATTACATACTATAAATTTGTTTGTGCTAAATAGGAATGAATCTACACTATTCATCTAAAAAATTAATGGTTGAGATTAAAATATTTTCCCAGATTTTATGTTTTTTTGCTTTATAAATCATGCTTAATCGAATTAAGCACGATTTATAAAATAATTAAGTACGATCGAAAATTGTGCTTAATTTTTTAATCTTTATGTTTGAATCTCAACCATTGATGCTATTAATCCAATAATTTAGACTCATTCGTATTTAGCACAAATTTTAATTTTAACACTTGAGTGGATCTATATATATATATATATATATTTATATATATAGCACATCTGGCACGGCCTCAGGTAAATCCTATCATCCTGTACATGGGTCAAAGAAAATGACAAACTTGAAATAAATATTAAAAAAAAAAATTAGAAGCCCATTGCAACCCAAGTTGTCGGCCGAACTCGACAGCCTATCTCAACATTAATATATGAGTGACACGTGTAACTACTTTGCATTTTTTTTTAATTGTGATTTTATATATTTAAATAATTAATAAAATATTTGAATTCCTAAAGTTTTTCCTTATAAATAGTGATAGGAAGGAGCAAATTTTTTTCTCAATCGGCATTCTTCAGACTTGTTTTTTTTTACTCATTTTCCATACCAAAAAAAACACACTCGTTTTCTTCATATTATGAATCCGAATAAATTAAATTATCCAAAATAGAGTTACTGATTGAGAAGTGAATAACATAAAATTGTAAGTTATACAATGGATGAAAAAATTAATATTTAATTAAATGATTGGATCATAACGGTGAATTATTGAGGATAGTCTAAATTTTTTAATTATAATTAATGAAAAATTAAAGGCAATAGATTGAAAAATGGGAGGGAGGAGGGAAAGCAAAGGTGAGAGTTGTTGGAGTATATTAAATGAGAAAGAAAGAGAGAGGCTTTATGGGGGCAGGGGCATATGGGATGTGTGGTTGATGTTGGGTTTCGTTGATTTCATCTAATGAACGCAGCAGAATAGTTTATCAACGAACAGATCTAGATTTATAATTAATATCATGCGTAGAGATTCAACGTGAATTAAAAGGGAAAAACTTACAGTTTCTTCCGTAGAACACAAGCGATTCTGACTTGTCCTGGAGCGCGAATCCACTACTAGAGGTATCCACGTGTCAAATCAATCAGGTGCAGAATCCAATTCACGGTGTATATTCAAACCAGGAACGCTAGGAATTCCCAGAGAGAATAATGGAGGCGTAGAACTCAAAAACCCTAGGCTTTTGTGTATTTGATTTGAACAGCGTAGGAAATAAATTCTCTCTCCCTCTTCTATTTGTTAGTCACGTTAATTACTTATTTCCTAAGAATAAGTTATTCTCTTATATATAGAGGAGAGTCTCAAATCTTATCTAATAAGATTTGGGCCTTATTTATTTCCATATCAATTACAATAATTAATAATCTAATTATTAATATATTATCAAATAGATATTAATCTAATTAATGGAGTATATTATATACTAATCTTATTAGTATATTATCTAGAAAGATATATCAATCTAATTGATATATATATTGTACTAATCTAATTAGTACAAAATCTTAGTCCATATCTTTCAATCTTCCACTTGGACTACGATTTTGATTTCAAAAATCATGCACCATTTTTACACCCTTAAACTGATCAATCCAACACTTATAGTGTGACCCTATAGGCCTCCATTACCAACGATAATCAAATTAAAGTCTACACAAAACTCCTAGACTGCGTTGTGTAGCGAACTTGATATATGGAGATCGTTTACGTGGACTCAGTAAACTTAACCTTTCGTGAAGTTTATATAACATCCCTTCATTTGCGAACCACTCAATTAAGCCTAGGATTTGCCATGTGTCTATCCTAATAGCTTAATTAATTTATCTCATCTTTACTAGATGACCCATATTGATCATATTCAATTACTATAACTGAATATATCTCTTGCACTGGCCAGTGACTTAGCGGTCAAATAATATAGAGAATTTGAGTGTTCTTCTCGAAGTCTAATCAAGCAATGAATTCCATCTTGGCTCAACTACCATTTTCATCCACATCATGATGTGCCCAACACAAGCCGTATCTACCCCTTTATTGGAGTGCAAGCATTGTACTTGGTCAAAGCACACCACTTTGTAAATAAAATGAGTATTGACCTCAGGTCTAAGGACCGTTATATACTCCACTTACCAATAAACCATAGACACGCAAAACAAATGGTTTAGAGGTAGGGTATACCAATACTCTCCAAAGTATCCATGTGTCCATCACGAACATCAAATGTTTCGTAGCCGTGAGATCAACTACATTCTCTAAGAATGTGATGCAAATCACATGCCAACCTATCACATATCATCAATAACCCACTCTTGATGATCATTAGTTGGGACACTTTAAGAGTTATACTCTATCATTAATGTCTCACATCATTAACAACAGTATTAACTCATGGGAACATCTATTTATGAATAATACAAACAAATAAATGATTATTCAAAATAATGTGTAAGCCTTATATGTACACAATGAACATATAGGAGAATGTGATCAAGATAAATGTCTCCTTCAAAAGATGTTTCTAAGACATACTATCTCAAAACTCCCACTAGCTCAAGCCAATCTTTAATGTATCTAATACCCATGTTTAAGAATATTTTGTGGTTCTAAACTCACAAATGTTTCATAAATAAATTAGCTATTTATCCACAGTGGGTACTCATTCTAATTTTATGTCCATCCTTTATTATTTCTCTTATCACCATGATTATTACAAGTTGAAATCTTTATGGAAACCTTCATTTGTGCACCTAGTCACTGATGGCTATAATTGTCCACCATGGATCAATAAATATTCTTAAGTCCTTCTAAAGTACTCGAGAATAGTCCAAAATGCTAAATCCTCAAATGGATTTGTGTCTCACACAACTCCAGTAAGATTCTTGGTTAGTTATTATCAACCAGGTTTTTATCTTTTTGGTTCTAAACCAAAAGATTATGTCTCTTAGACGATTCATAAGTAACCAAGATCTATTGAGTTAACTCTGCGTTTGTTCAAGTTTATCATTTTACACGTATAAGAGTTCTTTGTCCAACATTATGAGAGTTCTTAAAGTTATGCAACTATTGCAACATTCTCCTTTTGATAGCTCTCATTGTCTCAAGGTCATCTACCAAGAGATTTTCCCCATCCAATAGAGCATCAAAAACTCCCACTGAATTCTTGTCTTAACTATTAAACAAGATTTCACCCTCTTCACCATCATTATTATCATTATTTCCAAAATAATGGTATTCATATAAATTCTAAATTAATATAAACTTTCCAAGAAATGTCGTAGTATTAGAAATCACCTTGTGATCTCTAAGTATGTAAAATGATATATCCTCTTAGGATATCCCACAAGCTTCTCATTTTAGATTCTAATTCATCAGTCTGTATCTTCTTGATAATGCTACAACCCTAGGTTTGCATTTGCTCAAGATAAGATCTAATATATCATAATCCATATGATATTTTCTTGACTGATTTCGAAAGAATCTTATTTAGAACATAGACATTGCTCTAAAAACATATCCCAAGTGATATAGATAGATCAATGAAATTCATCATGGATAGAATCATGTCCTACAAGATTCAATCTCTCATTTTGAATGCCCCCATCAGATTGAGACATTTGTATGAGATGTTCATTCTAATTGAACTCCATGTAATTTCACATTTAATTAATAACATTTGACTAAGTATATGCTTCATGATCAAATCATAAAGCTTTAATACTCCTATCAATTTGTTTCTCAACTTTCAACTTAAACTCCTTAGATTTTTAAGAGCCTTAGATTTGTATAAAATACACATATCCATCTCTTTAAAATCATAAGTAAAAGTTGTAGTATACAAATATTCACTCATGCTTGAGTTGGTAAACTGCCCATTCACAACTATGTGTATCAACTCTAGCATATATTTGACTTATAATACTTTCCTAGAAAGTAATTCATTTATCATACATCATATGAGATAAGATTTTTGAGTATCACAAGATTAAAAATCAAATGATATTAGATAGTCTAACTTTCTCAACCTCACCATTCTTTTCTCATTAGTATGATCAGGTTTACAATGTCAAAGATCCATGAGCTTATTTGTATTATTTAGCTAAGGGATTTTATTGTTATCATTGAGAATTCGGTGTTTACAGTCAAACAACCATAATCCATTCAACAGGGATGTAATTCAAAATTATTTTCATTCATTATGTTTGCAAAACTAAAAGAAAAATCCCATTCATGTCTAACATGAGAATAGATATAATAATCCTCAACATTAGTCTATTTAAATATAGATCTAATCTATATATCACTATACGTTCATCAACAACTATTGTTTCATTTTCACACAAGTGACTAACTTTCTTTATCTCACTTAGCTTCAAACATTTCTCAAATGTCAAAGCTATAATAGGTATCCAATACCCAACAATGTGAGTTCATAAATAGACATATGTATCTCAATAATAGACATCCTTAGCTTATTGCTTGAACACCTCATGTCTCAAGCTTTGCAAAATCTCTCTTTATGCATCTAAGTATTTACAAGGAAACATGTGCTCATATCACTTTTACAACTCCATAGCTATAAAAGGACGTGACATATTTAGCCTTAGTGGCATCCTCGATATATTTCTTATGATTCGCTTCGTCAAACTTAGCAAAGTCAATATAATATTTATCAGGATGAGACAAATACTTTGTCCTACACATAATCAATGTGTTTCAATCTTTGCAACAAACGCAGATATTGGATCTAATCCAAAACTTTGACCAAGTCAACTTATTGATTTCCATAAAAATTTCAAAAATAATTTCGACATTTAATCTAATAAGAAAATAATTCAAAGGAAAATCTGAATTGACAAAACAACATCACATTCACATGACTAATCAAACAAGGACTTTTGCATTGATTAGCTCCCACTAATTTTAACATATTTTGTGACCCCAAACACATAATACGAATTTATATCAAATATAAATTTTAGTGGACCAAGACCCAAGTCAATATTATCACAGCGTTTGCTAGGGCTGATAACTGCAATAATACCACTTAGTAGGCCTCCAAGCCAATTGCAAAACTATTTTGCAACTCTTGGTTGATTAATCCAATTAATCTGCATCCTTAAATCACCTTGCTCGCTAGGGTGCCAAGATAATTTAAGCAAGTCAACCCCATCACACGATGTCAACAATACACCTATGAGTGAGCCTTGGCCTCGTTGAGTCAGAGCAAACACTAGGGTGTAAATACTCCAGACCGAAGAGGTTTTTGACACTCAAACAATTATGATGGACGATGCGTATTTCCAAAATAGACTTATATTTTAGCGGGGATATAATATGTGATACTAATTGTTTAAACCATATCAAATATTGGTTCTGATAGAACAATTACTGGGCGCCGCCTACCCGGGCGCCGCCTACCCAGGCATACCAATGCGGACCACAAATATTGGGCACCGTCTACCCAAACATGTAAAACGGACTACAAATATTGGGCGCCGCCTACCCAAACATGCACAGCGGTCTCTAACTACTATAGTTAAAACATGATAAATAATATAATCAAATTATAACCAATTATCATGCTAGACACAAAAATAAACACACAATTTCTATGAATAAAATATATTAATCCAATTAATATATTTTATTTTAATTAAACTTATGGATTAAAATTTATATTAATCTCCAAATTAATATAAAAGTAACATCTTCCAAATAATGAAAGATTTATGTTAATTCCGAACTAACATAAATATGCATATATTTCTCTATTCTAAACACTCATTATTTCTAAAACAATGAAGTTCATGTTAATTCTAAATTAACATATATATATTTATTCAAGATATTCACATTATTTCAAAATAATGATACTCATATTAATTCAAAACTAATAGAAGTACAAATATCTATAAATATCATCATTTATATTAGTTCAAAACTATATAAATGTACAGCCTCTCTAAATCCAAAGTGCATATTAATTCCAAATCAATATAAAAATAAATATTCTAAACATTTAGTTGTTGCTAAAATAATATTATTTATATTAATTCTAAATTAATATAAATGTAAAATATTTCGAATGTTGTCACTATTTCTAAAATAATGATAACCATATTAGTTCAAAGCTAATAAAATATTTTGTTCGAATTTCAAAACTTATACTAATTCAAAATTAATATAAGTCTACGGACTCATTACTTCTTAAATATGCATTTTATATCAATTCTAAATTAATATAAAATAAATATTATATTATTACTTCTAAAATAATAGTAAAATGACAAAAACTTGCGTTAGGCAAGCCTAAACGGTTTAGGCGGGTTTTATCCTACCCAAATGGGTTGACTCTCATCCCAAATAGGGTTTATTAATCCCAATTAGAGTATATTATATGAATTTGGGCTTTGGTTAATGGATAAAATCCGCCTAAATCATTTAGGTCTGCCTAACCCAAGACCTTCCCTAATAAAATAGTTTAGAAATTGGTTCCAAACCAATTCAACTTAGTCGGCAACATTCACGCGCCGAGATTAATTTGACGATTTGTTTCGAAAACAAATTATCGTTATGTTTCAACTTTCAAGAAGTAATTTTGAATATGAATCATGGCTGTCATTTATTCAATTGTTCAAAACATTAAAGCTTATTCCATAGAACATTTATTTATGGGATCAGACCGCAAAAACAAAATTCTGAAACCATCAGAATCGATTCAAAATCAATTGACGGCAATTGGCTTCGAAAGCCACAAGCAGTAAATACGTTTTCAAGAAAACAATTGTTGATTGTAGAATAAAGAAATCAAGATTGTTTAAATTCTTTAAATTCGTTTAACCCATAAATCTAATTAACATGTAAATTAATTATAAATCGAGCCCCGGGCTCTGATACCACTGTTGGGTTTCGTTGATTCATCTAATGAACGCAGCGGAATAGTTTATCAACGAACAGATCTAGATTTATAATTAATATCATGCATAGAGATTCAACGTGAATTAAAAGGGAAAAACTTACAGTTTCTTTCGTAGAACACAAGCGATTCTGACTTGTCCTGGAGCGCAAATCCACTACTAGAGGTATCCACGTGTCGAATCAATCAGGTGTAGAATCCAATTCACGGTGTATATTCAAACCAGGAACGCTAGGAATTCCCAGAGATAATAATGGAGACGTAGAACTCAAAAACCCTAGGCTTTTGTGTATTTGATTTGAACTGCGTAGGAAATAAATTCTCTCTCCCTCTTCTATTTGTTAGTCACGTTAATTACTTATTTCCTAAGAATAAGTTATTCTCTTATATATAGAGGAGAGTCTCAAATCTTATCTAATCTTATCTAATAAGATTTGGGCCTTATTTATTTCCATATCAATTACAATAATTAATAATCTAATTATTAATATATTATCAAATAGATATTAATCTAATTAATATATCATATACTAATCTTATTAGTATATTATCTAGAAATATATATCAATCTAATTGATATATATTGTACTAATCTAATTAGTACAAAATCTTAGTCCATATCTTTCAGTTGATGGGATTGAATCTTAGCAGGTAGTGGGAATTAATGAAATTAATTTAAAATTTTGACAGAAAGACTCCAACAAAATTATTAACATTTTATAATTAAAATAAAATAAAGTTGTGAATGTATCATAAAAGTCTATATATTTTTATATAAAGTTGTGAATGCATCATAAATTCTATATATTTTTAAATAAAGTTTCAGTTGAATAATTTTATTTTGGGTTTATGTGGGAAGTAAAAATTTGATAATGAAAATTTTATATTTTGAAGAAATTTTCAGTTTTTCAAAGTCACACATATATCCAAAATATCTTTGTTTCATTTGGAATGGTTAGGTAAACGTCAACTCTCTGTTGCAAATGTTCACTCTTACTACATAATTGAAACAAAACAAATAATTTATACATTTGTTTGATGAAATGGACATTTCATATTATATTTAAAAATCATAACAGCCAGTAAATATTTACATTTTTATACCTATAAATATATTTAGCCTTTTAAGGTTATTTGGAATAAATAAAATATTTTAACTATTTAATCATTTAATTAACCTTTTGTTGAAATTAATATTTTATTATACACATATTTTTAAAATAGAAAATTCTTTTTAACATAATAACTGATTAGCCCAAATAAACATATCATATGTTATAATAATTTGTAATATATTTATAATTTTATACTTATAAATATATAAGTAATATGAATAAATTTTACTTTTCAAGGTTATTTGAAATAAATAAAATTTTCAACTATTAAAGAATCATATAATTAACTTTTTTATTGGAACAAATATTTTATTAGACACTTTTTTTTACTCGATAGAAAAGTATTTCTCCGTCTCGTAGGAGTAATTTTATTTTTCATTTTTGTTTATCCTGTAAAATAGTTTTATTTTTTTAAAATGATAGATTTTTTCGTACTGTTCAATAAAATATTAATTTCACTACACTCACAAACATTAGTAATTATGGCGGGAAAGATGAAACTACTCATGCGGATTTATTTCCCTACTTAATTGTCAATGTGGGATTTGAAGCATTTTTGTAATTTTGATATTATAATGAGTCTGTACAACTAACCGAAATCTCATCCCATTTTTGCATTTAATCTCATCAAAATGCATGGATTTGATTGCTTTTAAATTTGGGATTTGCGCATCCCACCTATTTGAGAGAAACCCGCACAAATCGTACCCATTGTCTCACCATCGCCACAGCCGGCACTGTAGAGATGGCTTACGCGGCCGTGCGTTCTCTTATGCACACGATTGAAGGCCTTTCAGATTCTTTGCCCACTTCAGAGAGTCTACGATCTGCATACCGCGAGGCTACAAAACACGCTCGAGTGGTGCAGCGAATGGGTGAGGTCGGATGTGGATGAGTATGAGTGGGCCATAATCGAAGCAGCACGCAAATTGGAAGATGCCATTGAATTCTCTCTTTTGCAGTCCTCCAACCGATTGCTTTGTCAAAACAGCCAAGGAGAGGAAAAATATAATTGAGGGTTTATGGGAGCAGAAAGCAGCCAAGATGATTGAAGAATCTGTTGAGGAATTATTTGTGCAGAAAACAGCCCATCAAGAAGAAGAGGAGGAGTCTGTTGATCTGACCAGTTTCTCCAAATCAAAGACAAGCTGATTGCTGATGCGGAAAGATCCCAATACAGAGTGGACGCTGGTAAAAGAGTTGTGTGGATTAGTGGCATGGCGGGCATCGGTAAGACTACTCTCGCTAGAAAGATATTCGATGGTCCTTGGGTGAAGACAAGCTTCCATTGTCGGGCCTTTGTCAAGGTGGGCCCAAAGTGTCGCTCACAGCAAAGACTTATGCAAGCTATAATAGATAACTGAGTCTTGGAATGAGAATTGAAGATGATGATGATGCTGCAGATTTGGTACAAAGGCTGCACAAAGCTTTCACCCTCACCAAATCTCTCATTGTGTTGGATGACGTCTGGAAGGAAACACTGATCTTGTCTGTACTGCGAGAAGCAGATAGAGTAGAAGAAGATAAGGGCAGCGTGATCTTGGTGACAAGTAGGACAGATTCAGACTACTTTTGGAATTTTAAAATGCCATTTATGAATGAGCAAGAAAGTTGGGAGCTTCTGAGGAGGTGTGTGTGTTGGGGAAGAAGATTGCAGACAAGTGTGAAGGGCTTCTTCCTCTTCTGATCAAAGCGGTTGCACCCATACTCCTCTCCAAAGCCCAGAAATTGCAGACAAGCCGGATTCACTTATGGAGGAAGCCTCTTATCAAATATCAGACTCACTCTTTTCAAGCTACCACCAACTCGATGAAAATTTTAAACTCTGCTTTCTGTATATGGTAGCTTTTCCTCTAAACTGGCTCTCCAAGATCATCATCTTATGTCGTGCTGAGGGACTCATCTACTCTCGTATTTATAATGAGCTGATCAGGCATAATCTTGTCATTGGCCAGGCCCACCACAAAAGCTGGAGTAATAGTCATAAAACTAAAGCTTGCAGCCTCCATTGTGCCTACTGGTATCCGCTGAGAGCAACAAGTTTCTCTACATCATAAATAGCATTGCAGATGATTTGGATCAAATTCTTGAATGCTCTTTGCCATCTACGCCTTCAAGGAGGTGCAAGAAGGAATCTCATCCATTCTCTGCTGTGTACGGGGCCGTATCATCAATATCAAGTGGCGTTATGCTGGGAGTAGAGACTGTTGAGGGTGCTTCATGCTCTCACAATATCAAAATTGATTTATGCAAAGAGATGCTCTCAGCTGATCAGTCGTATCTGCCAATGGAGATATGGGATATGCATCAACTGCAGCATCTCGAAATCCCCGGAAGAAATCTGCCCTACCCTCCTCATCCAGGTGTGGGTCTACCCAATCTTGGAATACTTTTAGGTGTTGGAGTTGAGAGCTGCACCAAAAGAGTTCTCGAAAGCGAAGAAACTAAGGATTCAAATTGAGCTGGCCCCTGATGCTCCTCAAATCTTTGATCATGTGATCTCCTGCTCCCATAATATCTAGTCTTACAAAGTTGAGTTTGAGTGGATTTGGATATCCATGGGAAGACATGAGCAAGATTGCTGAGTCACTGCCAAAACTTGATGTGCTGAAATTGAAGTGGGAAGCAAAAGAAATGGCATTCCCTAGTCTTGGCTATCTTTTGGTTGAAGACACAGATCTTGTGCATTGGACTGCAAGAGATGGGAGTTTCCCATGAAAAACTGTCATAGATTACGAGAGATTCCTCAATTTTCATTACATGATATTAATATTGAAATGGTGGACTGCAACCCCATGGCTGAGACCTGCGCAAAGGAAAGGTATAGCTCTGCCGAAGAGGTTACAATTACTGCCAAATATTCATGGAAGGAGAAGAAGGTCAAGTCATGGTGATTCTGCTTTATTTAATTATGAACTTCAATCTAGATGAATTTGTGTATCATTATTGAATATTATGTTATGGGTTATTGCAATTATTACAACTTTTTAAATAATACTATAAAATATAGTATACATCGCACTATGTCTTTGGGTTCCAAAGAAATTTAAAAATTATTCATATAAAATTTGAGGTTTTTTGATTCTTCAGTTTTATTTACTTTATATGAATAATATTTAATGGATTTTATTATTTTTTGGAATCTATGATATTTTTATTTTATAAATGAAAAAGTTATAAAAAAATTATTAAAAATTTTAAATAACGCTTATGTTAACACGAGTTTGAAAACTCGTGGGATTTGTTAGTCGTTAACACGAGTTTGAAAACTCGTGGGATTTGTTAGTCGTCTTAACTTATCATTTCAGTTCAGCATAATCAAATTATTACTTGGCCACATTTGTTTTTTACTTTGTATCCAAACTTATTGGATCCAATTCATATGCTTAGGATTCATTTACTTTATCGAAATTTGGTAAGCATAAGCGAACCGCCGATTAAAAATCGAACAAAATCATAGAGTTTTAGCTATTTTGGTTCGGGTACAAATTAAGTTTGGTTTCAGTTTGAATTGAAAACCTTCAAACCGAACCTAAGATTGAGTTTGATAGGTTTTGGGTTCGGTCCAAATTGAATGGATCAAAACTCGAATATATATTTATTTTTTTATTGTTAATATATTATTGTCATTATATTTTTTATTAGTAAATATTGAATTATAATTTTAAATAGATGTTTTGTGATTATGAATTAATTCTAATGTATTGTAAGTCATTAAAACTATTATTTTTAATTCAAATATTTAATACAAAAATTAATAATAATTAGTTTTGGTCAAAATTGAAGCTTTGATTCACATCAAAGAGGTGCAAACTAGACCTTTTGGGGGACCTAAAAGAATAACTTAGGAGCAAAATGAAAGAGGAGAACCAACTTTGAGGGGGAGAGACGCCAAATCCAGAAACCAGAAAAGATAGAGCACGAGAGAAGCAGAAGAGAAACGAAACAAGAAGGAGAAAATAAGATTATACCAAGAAGAAATCCTCTCCAACATTTTTTTTAATTTGGCTAAAACTCTTCTCTCATTATTATTATTTTTGTGTGTGTGAAGCTTATGTTTTGAACTTGTAATTGCGAATACTGATGATTAATTTTGAATTTGTTGGTACTTTGATTTTCTTGATCTTGATGATGAGCTAAACATTCAGTGACTTGGGTTATTGTTAGGAATATGCATAGTTTTGATGTGTCAAATCAAACTTGTTAGTTAGTAATTGTATAGAACAAACTAGATTAGACTGCTAGTTAGAGTGATTACGAACTTGTAACCTTATATCGGTGCATTGCTTTGTAATGGATTAGGAATAAAACCACCAGTCATAAACAAGAAATCAAATGGAGCTTTGAAGACTGAATCTCAACTGATACAGTTTGAAGGCAGACAAAATGGCGATAAAACTAAAAGACAAGCAAAAAGGAACAAGTTGCAAAAGACAAAAAGAACTAAGGAAGTCAACCTTAGTAAGTCAGTCCAATAAAATCATGAATTTAAAAAAGATACTGATTCCTAGGACTGACTACCAACCTTTCTAACAAAAGTTGCACAAAGCCATAAAAAGAAGAAAAGACTTTGAATAAATTTAGAAGAGCAAACAAGTCATATGGCTAGTTTCTATACTACCTCGAAGAATGAGTATGGACTTATAAATGCCCCCAAAACTCAAAGAGAGAAGACTAATGTTTTTAATGAATGCTTCTACAACTATCTCCTTCTATACTATTTGTGAATACTCAAGCACTCATAAGCATTCACTCTGTGTTCTTTACGAGATTACTGAATCCGAGGTAGTTTATGAGTTCATCCAGAAGCCAGTTTCTACAATATCTCATACTCAACATCACAACCATCTATCTCTCAAACCTAGCGATGTGCTCGTGGTAATATTTGACAGATTGAAGTCAGTTGAAGGGCTAGGTGACAAGTGTTCGTGGTAAAGCTCGACAACTGAGGTTGCCCGATAGTCAAAGGACCTTAGTGCTTCCCATGACTGGAATAAATATTTTACATTATATTGTAACTTGTTTAGTTGATTTTCAATCAAATTTGATCGAATAGTGGACATAAGATATTTTTACATGTGAACCACTTTAATATTATGTGTTGTTTTATAAATTTTATCTTTCTTGCTAGCTAACTTAAAACCCAACAACTTATCTAGTTGTTAGAGTATCTTCGAAAAAGTTTAACTTATTAACTTGCTAATAATCATTAATTGGAGTTCATTCACAATTAGTGATGGAGATCCCGGTGGACTGAAAGAAGAAGAATTGATCGAAGATTAATTCGAGTTTTAGTTTATTTTTTTAGTTTTTAAGTAATATCGAATTTTAGTTTTTTTTAAGTAATTTTGAATTTTTTTTTAATTTCCTTCTAGATGTTTAGTTTTGTTTTATTACAAAGATATTGAGATATACTTGTTGTATCTTGATAGATTTGATTTGCATTTAAATTTATTTTCCTTATTAGATTAGGGTTTTGAGTTGCCTATGTATAGACTTTGTTATGGATGATTTATTCAGTTTTAATAAAATTTGTGAGATTATCTCCTCAACTATGTAAAGATTCATGAATTCTAGGAGCCCTCGAATTCAAAAATTCTGACTTATCAAACGGAATTTCACAGTCGTTTGTGGCGTCTTCGCTATATCCCTCGTTGTGAGCCGAGTTTCTTTTTGGGTCGTAGGGGTTCGTGTTTGATCTTGCATGCGGTTCTCTAAGGGTCGACTTCATAAGCGTTGAATTTTCCCTTCGTATCAGTTTGAGTGGCGTTAGTGTGCGTTTCCTTTATGTCGATTCTGGGATGCGATCTAAACCTTTATGCCGATTTGGTATCAAGAACCAGGTCGTGTCCTTTATTTTCCTTTCCTATTAATTATCGTGTGTAAAAAAATCGAGTCATGCTTTTTTTTTTCTTGTTTTGTGTTCGTCCTTTTCAGCGTCGTGATTTTAGGGTTTTGTGATTCGAATTACTTGTGTCGTTGAGTCGTGCTGGAGTAAAAAATTTTAGGGTTTAGTGAGTCAATATTTGGTTAGGCATGTAATATCATACTTATTGAAATCTATTATCCATATCTAGTCAAATTTGTCCATAGTATCAAATATTTCCTTATCTTTTCTGGCTAGACTTGTTTTTGCCATAACTTTGCGTACAGTGTCCGTTTTTGGCTTAATTGTGCTTTCCGAAAACGTCTCGGCGAGCTCTAAGAGACTCACAGATTTGCCGTGTTATAAGATGTTTTTTGGCCAAATTCAATCGTCTTCAATCAGTTATTTCCCTCCGAAAGTCTTTCCGAAAAAAATTCAATCATTTTTTATCATTTACCTTCCTTGAGTCATCTGGAGTCTTCTCATTTAGTTGATTTGTCAATTTGAGTTTCTTGGAATTTTTTTTGAGACATTCAGAGAAGAGAAAGGAGTAGTAAAAGGCAAGAGTGAGTAAGATTATTAGAGGGATTGAAAAAGCCGTACATACTGAGTGATACGCGAGTGTATGTGAGGTGGTCAGGTCCTTCTTTTTATCTAACCCTTCTTACAGGTATGACAAAAAGCAATCAAGCTGAGTTGTTAGGCGACGAAGATGATACTATTGGTGGCCAAATCAAGTTCAAGATGGAGGGTTTGAAATCTGAATTAAATAGGGTGTTGAGGAGTGAGATGGCGGCAATGCATCAACGAATCGATGATCTCGTGTCTTCTGTTGCTCAAAGGACTAGACAAGATTCTACTGACAGTCATGGGAGTGTTAGAAAATGAGGACGTGGAGGTCGAGGTGGCAGAGGCCTTAATAGGATACGGAGTCCTCAATATGAGGAGGACGCCGATGATTATGACGAGGAGGACTCATATGATAACAATTTGGGGACAATCAAGATGAACATTCCGTCCTTTCAAGGCAAAAATGACCCCAAATTGTACCTGGAATAGGAGCAAAATGTGGAGTTGATGTTCGAGTGCCACAATTACTCAAGTGAAGTTGGCTGCAGTGGAGTTTTCTAATTACGCTCTTGTGTGGTGGGATCAGTTGGTGAGTAGTCAGAGGAGGAATAGGGAGAGGCCTATAAAGACATGGGATGTGATGAAGGTTGTCATGAGAATGCGCTTTGTGCCGAATCACTACTACCGGGAGTTGTACAACAGGCTGCAAAGTTTGAGATAGGGTAGTCGGAGCGTGGATGAGTACTATAAGGAGATGGAAGTTGCTATGATTCGAGCTAATGTAGTGGAGGATAGAGAGGCGATGATGGCTAGGTTTCTGGCTGGGCTGAATTGGGAGATTCGAGATACCGTAGAGTTGCAGCATTATGTCAAGCTGGAGGAAATGGTGCACATGGCGATTAAGATAAAGGGACAACTCAAGAGGAGGGGGTAGTAGAGTTGGGCAGAATCCTATGACCTAGAGAGAATACTAGTCTAGTAGTGGTTCCACGCCCAAACGACCTCCATGGAAAGAGGAGGAACAACCACGAGTTGAGAAGAAACCATTTGTTGGACCCTAGCCAGGTTCCAACAATTAAGGTAAATCTGTTACTCCTGATTCCCGAAATCGTGTTCATCTATATTTCAAATGTCAAGGTTTTGGGCACAGTGCTAGTGAGTGCCCTAACAACAAGGTTATGATCCTTCGAGACAATGACGAAGTGGAAACTGAAGATGAGACTGATCCTAATATGGCAACATTGGAAGACCCCGAGGGTGAAGAAGAGGAGATAATTGCGCTTGTTTTACTGTCATCATTCTTGGTTCGGAGAGTCTTACAGGCACAACATCCAGTCGATGATACCGAGCAACTGTAGTGTTTTTACGTGAACCGAATCACCAAAACCAAAACTGAACCGGATCGATCTATGGATATTGCCCATAATTAAATTCACAAAAACCCTAGCATGCTCCTATGAATTTAATGCATAATTGTGGATTGAGAGATTACCGTAATTTCGTAGTGTCTGTACCGATCTTTTGCGTTTGAATTCCAAAATCCAATTCAACCACGCAATCCGATTTCTCTGCGGAAACAGAAATTAGAAAACTAATTTCTAGAGGAAATTGAAAATAAAGAAAAGGAAAGAAGAAATCTATTGTTCTCCAGATTAGATCTTCAGATCTGTATCCCGGTGCTGGTCAGATCTACTACTAGTGAGGACTCTGTAGATCTGTGACTTGAGCAGGACCAGAATTCAAAAATTCTCCTCCTTTTCTCTTCTCAAAATGGCGCCCACTCTCTCTCTTAGGTTTAGGGTTTTTCAACTCTGTTATGACTTAGAGAGAGAGCTGTCTATTTATAGACCTAGGGTTGGAAACCCTAATGGGCCATTTTGGGCTCAATTCAGCACACTTGTTGGGCCAGACCTGGGACCTAGTGCAAATAATAAAGTGGGCCTATAAATTAATTAATTCCCATGTCCACAACCCAGGACACAATTAATTAATTAATATTAATTTTTTTTCACCACAGAATTAATACTGACCTACCCCTTTATTACCATGTTATGAGAACGAGCTGCATTAATTGAGAATCCCCATATTTAAGGTTACCGGACATCCATTAATTAATCGGAGCCTCTGAAAAGCTCTAACTACAATTAATTAATATCTTATAATTCCTGAGTAGTACCACTCAAACCTTATCACTCGTGCCTGAACTTAATCAGCCTGCAGGACTTTGGCACGATGAATGTTATTGAGCTCCTCAGGAAATGTCCCCATCCTATTACTCGGATATGGTTACCTAAGTTCAGTCTTAGGCGGTACTACACGAACTGCTGTTACCCAAGATGCAGATATACGAGCACGTTACTCAGGCTCTCCACCATGGCAAGTCAAAGCAACAGTCAACCCGTGCAAACCCCTGAACCTTCGTTAGGGTTTGGACTCAATCAATATAATGAGATCTTTTATTCGCTGATGTCAGACAGACGAATATATCTCACTGCGGTCCATCAATACGCCACCTCTGCGTACCAGCATGTCAAGTAACCAAGACAGACTACTTATTCCGACAATGCCGCAGCCATCCGGACAGACGTATCCTCATACGCTGTCTCGG
>JAPKLW010000387.1:0-96386 GCA_026898455.1 Plectranthus barbatus | reverse complement strand
CAATGCCGCAGCCATCCGGACAGACGTATCCTCATACGCTGTCTCGGCTGTGATCATGTTTATGTCTCATTAGGTCAAGTGATCATACTGTCTTCTGCGATCTACAACACGCCGTATGATCGTCCCTATCGGTGAGACAAGAGGATACCATTGTTCATACATGTACGATTGTTAACAGATAGGAGAAATAAACCGTTGTATACTCATTATCATAAATGCTTTCAGTATACAAAACCCATCAACAACATGAGAACATCTTCTATACACGTTATCAGGTTAAGGATAAGGTTTGCTGTGTTATCATAGATAGTGGGAGTTGTACAAATGCAGCGAGTTTAACCATGGTGAAGAAATTAGGCTTACCTATGCTCAAACATTCAAAGTCTTATCGTTTGCAGTGGTCAAATGACAGTGGAATGGTTAAGGTGAAAAAAAAAGTGAAGGTTACATTCTGCATTGGAAAATATGAGGATGAGGTTCTTTGTGATGTTCCAATGCAGGCTAGCCATGTTTTGTTGGGTCATCCATGGCAATTTGATAGAAAGGCGCAACATGAGGGATTTACAAACAAATACTCTTTTGAGTATAATAACAAAAGATTTTGTCTTGTTCCTCTTACAACAAATCAGGTTCATGAAGACCAAGTAAAGATGCAAAAAGAAGTGGATACTGGAACGAAGCTGGCTGGGGAGAAGAAAGATAACTGTGTGGTGAGAAGCTCTTTTCTAGCAAGGCAATGTGATTGCAGCTGGAATGAGGACTTGAGGACAAATCCTTTTGAAGAGGAGGGGAATGATGGAGATCCCGGTGGACTGAAAGAAGAAGAATTAATTGAAGATTAATTCGAGTTTTAGTTTTTTTTAGTTTTTAAGTAATTTCAAATTTTAGTTTTTTAAGTACTTTTGAATTTTAGTTTTTATTTCCTTCTAGATGTTTAGTTTTGTTTTATTACAAAGATATTGAGATATACTTATTGTATATCTTGATAGATTTGATTTGCTTTTAGATATATTTTCCTTATTAGATTAGGGTTTTAAGTCGCCTATATATAGGCCTTGTTTTGGATGATTTTATTCACTTTTCAATTTTAATAAAATTTATGAGACTATCTCCTCAATTATCTGAAAACTCACGAATTCTAGGAGCCCTAGAATTAAAAATTTCTTACTTATCAAATGGAATTCCTCAGCCGTTTGTGGCGTATTCGCTATATCCCTCGTTGTGAGCCAAGTTACTTTTTGGGTCGTAGGGTTTCGTGTTCGATCTTGTCCGCGGTTCTCTGAGAGTCGACTTCATAAGCATTGGATTTTCCCTTCGTATCAATTCGAGTTGTGTCAGCGTGCGTTTCCTATCTGTCGGAGCTGCGATCTATACCTTCCTGCGAGGATCGTATCAATTAGGAATTCCATTGTGTACTATATTCTATGTTTTGGGATCAAGAGTTATGATAAATACTATGTCAATGTTTTGAGAATTCTGTGCATTCTTAATTTGGCTTATTAGTTCATGTTTATTCAAGTAGATTTTCTTATCATGATTTGTTGTTGCTGGCTTGGTGTATTAGTTTGCACTGTTTAGTTTTGGGAGAATCAAAAGGTGTCATATGGCTGAGTGATGCATAAATCAAAGCATAATGAATATTCTTAGAGGTTGCGTGATTGGAAACCTATTAAGCTCTATTTCTCAGATTTAAATTAGTATAGGAACGTGTTTGCTTGATTTGTGGAAAATTAATTCATTGGATTTGGAAGAATTGCTATGAATGTTTTGGTTTTTTTTCACCTTGAACTAATCAACCTGGATGTTGAAATTGGTTACCAAATTAAGACAACATGAACCGGTAACTCGAGTCTATTTTCACTCCTTACTTTCATGTGTTTCGAGAGAATTCTTTGGAGAGATCTTCAACTTTTGCACTTATCAATTTGTGTGCTTCCAAAATTATGAATTTCCTTTCATGATCATGCATTTACTTATAGAGAGTTTTGAGAAATCTAGGGCTTAGGTGTCATCACCTTATTGGTTAGTTGTCATCATGTGCTTCATGTATTTGGTGAGCTCGACACATTGCATCTTCTCATTGGACAAGCAATTAATAATTCATTTAACGCAGGAATTAATTAAATTAATCCGATCCCTAAAATAAATTGAAATTGATATCTAATTACGAGTTGCAATTTGATTGGCACATAGATTTTTATGTCTACAAGATTAAAGTCCAAAAAGTTTAAGTTTTAGTTTGAATTGTTAAGTAGTTAAAATTTTGCACAAATTCGTTATCCATTCCCTGAGAATTCGATCTTGGAGTACTTATGCGTATTACTTGTTGACATCTACACTTGCCCTATTTTCACAACAATAAGACTAATCCATAGTTCCCCAGTTATTTTTCGAATAACTCAAATGAAAGTGTGATTGCAAATGGATCAGTAGTAAGATATGAAGTTACCCTCAACAATGTCTCGCTTGTGGAAAATTTAAAACACAACCTAGTGAGCATCAACCAATTTTGAGAAATGGATACAAGACCACCTTTGCACAGCACCGATGCTACATCAATCTACAAAGAAGTTAGGCTAAGAGAAATCCGCAAAAAAGCCTCCACACTGTGGATTGGGAGCCTCATCTCTTCCACAGAGGTGGATTATTGTGGCAGAAAAGACTTGACCACCTTAACTTCAAAATGATCAACCACTTATTTCGACACAAGCTGGTGAATGATCTAATGGATTTATATAATAAAAGCATTATGATTGGTATATTATGAACAAGATTTTTGGTTAATACACTAGTAATCATTATTGTTGTATTATCATCTCCTGTCTGAATTAACAAACATGTATCACAAGCGACTCTATTCTCTTATCTCGTCGACAGGAAGATCATACAGTATGTTGTAGATCACAGAAGATCGTATGGATCACTTGACCTAGCGTGATATAAATGATTATCACAGCTGAGACAGTGCAAGGATAGACTGTTGGTTTACGCTGCAGCGAAATCAGTAATTAGTGGTTCATCTTGGTCACTAGCTGTGCTGGTGTGTTTGGTACATATTGATAGGACCTAACTGAGATCGATTATTTTATCGGACATTAAAAGAATCTTGATCTTGTTGGCTTGATGATATCTGAAGCCAAATGAAAGTTCAGGAGGTATACACAAGTTAGTGTATCACTTTAAGATGTTATAATTGAGAGTCTTAAATGTACTTGCATATCTGCATCATAGGTGATAGCAACTTGTGTATGACTTCTAATTCTGTAGTTAGGTAACCATATCCAGTATAGGAAGGTGACATTCCCTAAAAGGATCAAAAGGCTCACTATGCTAAAGTCCTACAGGCTGATTAAGTTCAAGTATAAGTGAAAAGGATTGAGTGGTATAACTTAGGAATAAATAATTTGTAGGCTTGTCAGAGCCTAAATTAATCAATGAATGTCTGTAATCTTAAATATGGGGATATACCAAGCCCATGCAACCCATTCCGCATAATGTGGTAACAAAGAGGTAGGACAATATTGATTCTCTGGTGGCATGAGTCAATATTAATTAATTAATTATATTCTGGGTTGAATGTGAGAATTAATTAATGATAGGTCTTCTTTGTTATTTGCATACCAAAGATTTGGGATCAGAATTCTGACCTATGAAAAGCTCAAGTCCATTAAGGATCAGAATTCTCCTATAAATACCCCTCTGGTTCTCAGATTACAACACACCACATGATCATAAGTGGCTGAGCAGCAAACCAAAGATTTGGGAGCTGCTATAGTCGACTAGATCTGAACCGAGGGAAGGAAACTTTGCTTCTCGATAGGCACAATATCTGACGGGAATCTTCACCAGATATCCGGATCAGAGCAAGGGATACAGATCAGAAGATCAGATCTGGAGGATCATTCTTCTTCTCTCTCCTCTTCTTTTTCGATTTTTAATCATTAAAAATCAGAGATTTAATTCATATTATTTCAGGATTGAATATTGTTGTGCAAGAAGGATTCAAGATTAAATCTCTGCACAACAGTTCATAATTAATTTCTTCCAAGTATTCCGCAAATCTTCTTTTGCATTCAATAGGATCATGTTAGATTTTTAATCGTAGACATAGTAGTTATTTTACATATCCAATAATCAGTCCTTGGTAACCGAATTATGAAATTCAATTTGCAAGTAAAAATCCCATAAGGGTCTTGCAACTGATGTGCTGAAAAAAAAAAGGAGTTTGCGGAGCTTGCTAGCTGGGTAAACAAACAAAGGTCTCATTCAAGAATAAGATTATTTTAGCTAAGCACAACTAAATTCCTAGAACTTCTTCACATGGACTTCTTTGGACCAATTGCTTCTCAATCAGCCGCTGGGAAGAACTACAATCAAGTTGTAGTAGACGACTTCTTAAGATTTATATGGATGGAGTTTCTGCGGATCAAAGCTGAGGAAAAGATAGCTATGTCAGAATTGATTCTCAAACTACAGAATGAGTAGAGTTGTTCAATTGTAAGGATTAGAACTGACAATAGAACAGAGTTGCAGACAAAGTTTGTAACAGGTCGATCATAGACTTTTGAGCAAAATCATGAGTCATTCACGGGCATTCAACTCCAAGGACATTATAGTAGAATGACCTACTTAGGAGAAGTAATAAAACCTTGAAAGAAGCTACGTGTGCAATGCTAACTAAGGTGAGAATTGACCAAAGCTACTAGACTGAAGTAGTCAGCGCAACAAGATATACACTAAAAATCCGAGCTCCCTTAACGCATGACTGAACATAACACAGTATGAGGTGTACAAGAGACGTAAGCCTTCTTTAACAATACAACTCTTCTTATGATATGAATACCCTTCTCATAAGGCGTTTAGAGTGTTTAACAATACAACTCATCTTGTGGAGATAACATGCAATGTTATTTTTTATAAGTCTATCTTAGTGCGCAAGAATACTATAGAGCTAAGTCAGAACTATCCAGAGTCCAATTGATGTTTTAGATTAGTTGGGTAACAATTGTTGAATTCAACCAACTGATCTAACAAGGATTATATCTTTGACAACACCTTCTGATCCAACTTTATCAATCGGAGTCTAGACAAATGAGAGAGTTTATGATACAAATATCTTAGTTGAAACCTTAAGGAGAATTCATATAGAAAGCTTCAAGGCAGAGGAGACTCAAATTGAAGAAGGAGGAAACCCAGCTGAAGGAAGATATGATGCAACCGAAGCAAGAGGAACCTTAACTGACATAGGAGGCCCAGCTGATGAAGATAGCATTCAAAAGTCATTACCAATTCCTGTTAGAATTGAGAAAGAGTCAAATACACCAATTGTTGTTTAAAGAATTGAGATGGTAACTGCTATAGTAACCCTAGTTGTAGTTGTGATGGAAGATTTTTTTTTTGTAATAAAAATGCATTTATTCAAACTCACACACCTATATGCCCCCTGGAATCTCAAACCCATGACCTCTTAGTCATAGGCAAAACGCTTTCGTCATTGCACCGCGAGTAAATAGTAAGGGATGTTGTGATGAAGATTTACATTGGGTGGATGTTCCAGTTTTTACAACATCCAGTAACAACCCAACTGATGAATCTCGACCACTACCAGTCGAAGTTATCATACTCCTAAAATGGCTAAGGGATCACAAAATTGAAGATGTTTTTAATCCATATGATCCAATTTGTGCCCTATCTTGGGATGTGTAGTTTTCATGTTTTCTATCTCACGTAATGCCAATCAAAGTAGATGAGGCTCTGATGTCTCCCGACCATGGTTGTAAAATACAGTCAAATTGGCCCCCAATTGGCATCAAGGCACTAAGCGGTTGTTGGCCGCCGCGATAACCCCCTCCTCAGTGGAGAAAGAGAGAATGCATCAACCGAAAAGAGAAATAGAGATGTCGACCATAATCATGGAGGTCTGGATATAAAATCTATTGCAATAACTTCTCCTTCTTCTCATAGTTATTTTGAAGCAATTAAAATGAACATTTGTTAAAATATGAGAATGCAACAGGCGGTACTTGCTCATTGACATGAAGAACAACGAATAAAGAGAAAAGAGTTTTAGAAAGTAAAGAGTATTACTAAGGGAAAGAGAAAATGTGACATGTTGATTCCTTGTGACTTCAAAACAGTGACCTCCACCAGGCCCAGGCCCAATACAAAAGCCTGCGACCCAGGAAGACATGCCCAAATCGACCACTCGACCTCCAAAGGATAACCCCAACTAACTCATGACCCTCCGGCAAGGTCCCACCAATGATCTCACGAGCTAGTTGTCATCTGGAGGTGACACAACCCACTCCTCCTCATAGTGAGGAGCCAAGGAACTAACATCATAACATTAGCAACCTATCAAGAGAGGATACAGGGGATCAAGATTAAATGGTGCAAAAATCAGAAGAGGGGTTGGCCGCGTGTAGACTGGAAGACCATTAGGAAACCCAAGCCTAACCAACCTCGAGAAAGACGCAGTCTCCAACCTCCAGTAACAACCTCCGAGAAAATAGGAACTACCCCTGAAGTCTCTAGGGTTGAAATTGATGGATTTATATACTGAAAGCATTATGAGTGGTATATTATGAACATGGTTTATGGTTGATATACTGGTAATCATTACTGTTGTATTATCATCTCTTGTCTGAATTAACAAACATGTATCACAAACAACTCTATTCTCTTATCTCTTAGATAGGGAGATCATATGGTGTGTTGTAGGTCACAGAAGATCGTATGGATCGCTTGACCTATTGAGATATAAATGGTTATCACAGCTAAGACAATGCTAGAATAGACTGTCAGTCCAGGTTGCAGCACAATCAGTAATTAGTGGCTTATCTTGGTCACTAGATGTGCTGGTACATTTTGGCACATGATAGGACCTAACTGAGATCGATTCATTTATTTGACATTAAAAGAATGTTCATCTCAATGGCTTGATGAAATATGAAGCCTAATGAAGGTTCAAGAGGTATACACAAATTTGTGTATCACTTTGAGATACTATGATGGAAAGTCTTACATGTACTTGTATATCTGTATCTTGGGTGGTAGCACCTTGTGTATGACATCTAGCTTTGATTAGGTAACCATATCCAGTTTAGGATGGTAACATTCCCTAAGAAGCTAAAAAAAGTTCACTATGCAGAAGTCCTGCAGGCTGATTAAGTTCAAGCATAAGTGAAAAGGAATTGAGTGGTACTGCTTAGGAATAAAAGATATTAATTAATTTGTAGGCTTGTCAGAGCTTTAATTAGTTAATGAATATTTGTAACCTTAAATATGAGGATATACCGAGCCCGTGCAACCCGTTCCTCATAACGTGGTAGCAAAGAGGTAAGATAATATTGATTCTCTGGTGGCATGAATCAATATTAATTAATTAATTGTATTCTGCGTTGAATATGGAAATTAATTAATAGATAAGCCTTCTTTGATATTTGCATACTGGTCCCTAGTCTTGCCCATGTAAAGCTCAACCCCATTAGGGGTTAGAATTTCCTATAAATACCCCCTAGTTCTCAGATCTCAATATACCACATGATCATAAGTTGATAAGTAGCAAACCAAAGATTTGGGAGCTGTGATTATCGACTGGATCTGAGAAAGGGAAGGAAATTAAGCTTCTCGATAGGCACAAAATCCAGAAGGAATCTTCACCAGATATCCGGATCAGAGACAGGGATACAGATTAGAAGATCAGATCTGGAGGAACTTTCTCTCTCTCTCTCTTTCTTCTTGTTTTTTATTTTTATTTATTAAAAATCACCAATTTAATTCTGATTATTTCTGGATTGAATCTTATTGCGCAATAAGGATTAGAGACCAAATCCTGCACAACAGTTCAGAGATTAAATTCATCCAGGTATTCTGCAAACTTCTTTGTGCATTCAATATGAGAATGCTAGGTTAATCGTAGACGTAGCAATTAATTTTAGACATCCAATAATCTGTATTGACAAATCCGATTATGCAATTCATTTTGCAAGTAAAAATTCCTTCAGAAACGACTCCCTTTAAACTATAAAAGAGGAGTCAGTAGGTCATTTTGAGCACGAATTTTCCGTTATTACACTTTTACTCCGCGGATTTCAAGATTCATGCTAAATTCTTCATAATCCAATTGTGTTATTTTGTCATTCTTTAGTTATTTTCTCTTATTTCTCATAAGTTACGAGAGTCTCTATCTTATCTGAAATCGAACCTCAACAAGATAATATTCATGTGGCAATATTTATTTCCAGATGATCACATTTGCAACCATAAATATTGCATGACTACATTAACAAAATAACTAATGTATGTTGACCTTATTTTGTTAGAATCAACTATATAATAAGCAGTTATATGACATTTATCCTTAGCCTTAAAATATTGATGAAAATAATTTCATCAATCTTCAAGTTAGGTTTCATTGTTGTTGTATAACATAAGCCCATCAATTGGAATGAGATTCACCATTTGATCAAATGTAGATTCCTCTTGTACTTTGTCTTTTATTCCAGTCCAAATGACGAGCATTGATGGATTTATATACTGAAAGTATTATGATTGGTATATTATGTACAAGGTCGATTGGTTAATATACTGGGAATCATAAATGTTGTATGTTCATCTCCTGTCTGAATTAACAAACATGTGTCGCAAACACAATTATCCTCTTATCTCGTCGATAGGGAGATCATACGGTGTGTAGAAGATCACGGAAGATTGTATGGATCGTTTGACCTAGCGAGATATAAACAGTTATCACAGCTGAGACAGTTCCAGGATAAACTGTCGGTGTAGGCTGCAGCATACGCAGTAATAAGCATCTTATCTTGGATGGCTTGGTATGATGGTGTGGGGTACACATTGATAAGGACCTAAGTCGAGATCGATTCTTTTATCTGACATTAAAAGAATCTGGATCTCTATGGCTTGATGAGATCCTAAGCCTAAATGAAGGTACAGAAGTATACGCAGATTGTGTATTACTTTGAGTTGCAGTGAAAGGCTCTAGTTGAGCTTGTATATCTGTATCTTGGGTAATAGCAGTTTGTATATGACTGTCTGGTACTGGAACTAGGTAACCACATCCAGTATAGGATGGTGACATTCCCTGAACAGCTCAAAAGGTTCGTTATGCTATGTCCTGCAGGCTGATTAAGTTCAAGCATAAGTGAAAAAGGTTTGAGTGGATTGATTCAGGAATATAAGATGTTAATTAATTATATAGCTTGTCAGAGCTTAAATTAATTAACGAATGTCTGTAACCTTAAATGTGGGGATATACCGAGCCCATGCAACCCATACCTCAAAACGTAGTAGCAAATAGGTAGGACAGTATGATTTTCTGGTGGAATGGATCAATATTAATTAATTAATTATTTTCTGGGTTGAATATGAGAATTAATTAATTGATAGGCCTTATTTGCTATTTGCATTTTGGTCCCTGGTCTGGCCCATGAAACTCAAGCCCAATAGGAGTCCAGTAATTTCCTATAAATAGGCCTCAGTTCCTCAGATCTCAACACACCACAAGATCATAAGTTGCACACAGCAAACCCGTTCTGGGAGCTGTGGTGATCGACTAAGATCTGAGAACGAGGAGGAAATTCTGCTTCTCAACCGGGCAAGGGATCTGATAGAGAATCTTCACCAGATTTTCAGATCGAGTTGGGATACGGATCAGAAGATCAAATCAGGAGGATTTTTCTTCTACTCTCTCTCCTTTGTTTTCGAAAATATCATTATTATTTTCATAAATTTATTTCCTCAATCTGTTAGGAAATTAAATCTTTGTGCGTGGGAAAGATCAAAGGGCATCTCCGCGCACGCGTTCTTCAGAGTTCATCAATCCAGGTATTCCGCATAAACCTTCTTATGCATAATAATATAGGAGCATGCTAGGATTGTTCATAGGCATAGCAATTTATTTTGATATTCCAATTAACGATCCTTGGCAAACGGACTTCGTGATTCAGTTCACGAATCCCTTCAATTGGTATCAGAGCCAGGTTAATTAATTAGCTCTATCGGAAAAATAATATTGCCTATGATTATGCATGATTATTATTATTGATTGCATGCAATAGATGGTTATTGGATTGATTGTATGTTTTTCGTCCTCGTGGTTCTCGGGTTAATCTGCCCTTTTATATGGATTCATTTTTCACCCACGAGATAAATCCGTGGTTAGATTTAGATTTTTTTAAGATTGTAATTAGGATTATTCAATGTAATCTTTTATTTAAAAAAATTAAATCTGTAAAACAGAAAACGAAGAACGCGAAGAACACGAAGAACGAAGGGCCGCATGAAGACGCATGACAGCGTCGGCACGCAGCATGGCCGTGTACGACAGGCCGGCGCGCGGCAGGGCACGGCGGCAGCGCAGCCGCGCGCGCACGCAGGCCAGGTGCCGCGCGGCCAACGGCGCAAGGAGGCACAGCAGGCGGCCGGTCGGGACGGCGGCGCAAGGGCTGGGAGACCCGGGGGCGTGCGCGACGATGCAAGCCCTAGGGCACGCGCTCGCGCGCACAGGACCCACGCGACCCTTCGCGCTTTCGCCGGCGGCGGGCGCGGGTCCTCCCTCAGTCGACGTCGGCACGGGGCAAGGTGGTGAGGCGGTGGCTCGGAGGCTGGGCAACGCGGGCTGGATCGGCGACGGGGCTAGGGTACACGGGCCGGACACGTGAAAACCCTAGGTTTTCGTGTGGTTCGCGCGAGCTTCCGATTCCAATCTTGCGCGATTCCGGTGAGTCACGGAGGCCGACGGTGGAGAAGAAGAGTGTACGATGGTTCGGGCGATGTCGGGGCAAGCCGGGGCTGCATCATGCGAAACGGGCAACGGCCGGAGGAGGCGGATTGCGGGCTACAACCATGCACGTACGTGCATGGCTGTTGCACGACTCCGAGAGCCCTCACGGCGGTGGCGAGTTGCCGGCGGCGGTGTTTCGCCGGTGGTGGCTCGTCGGGCCAAGTTCTCGTGGACTATTGGGCTTGCAATGTGTGCCTAGGTCCGCAATTCGGTTAACTGGCCCAGTTGTCCAATTTTCCGATAAATCAAATCTTGGAGGCCCAAATTCGGAAAATGAATTCAGATCTCAGTCCAAGTTGTGGGAGCCCAGTCGAAGATCTGTATTATTAATTCCAACTTGTAATAGTTAGAATTAATTTTTATTTCGTATCATGGGGCCACGAGGACATTTTTTATTTGCTTTATTATTTGTCTTCGCATGATATACATGTTTAATTTAATTGCGCAACATACAAGCATGTTGTAGTTAATAGGAGCACGTTTACTGCTTTTATTTACAGCTTTAAAGCATGCTATGTGATTTATTTTATGTAATTAATTATAACTATAAATTCGGGGTTCATGCCTTGCATGATAGAATTTTAGCAATGTTATAATTATGGCTACATAAAATAATCTGTGCAATTGAACCTTATGAACTAAAAATTACTAAGCTCATAATTTAGTAAGACCTCCACAAAGCGATCCTTTATTGGAAGTGGGTAATTTATTAGGTAAACGTCTACATGTGTAGCTTACTTAATTTATTATTCATAAGTTCTAATAGATAGGATTTCTTAAAACAAACATTTATTTCATGTGAGAAGTGGGAGTTCATGCGTAAACGTCTACATGTGTAGCTTGCGTATTGAATTTTCATAAGTTCTCTAGGGATTGAATTAAATGAGACAACCTTATTATAGGGATCGGGTGTGTTCTAATAGATCCTTATATGGGAGGGTTGGCTTTGGTGGTAAGCTAGCTTAGATGTTATCCAGAGTATAACTCATTTGTGATGTCCCTGCTCAGTAGGATAATATGGTCTTAAGTTAGTCTCCAATTATTAATTCCATTTGTCTAAGGAACCCGGGCATGGATTGGAATTAAAGGACTGGAATTGAAAGATGCAGTCTGGTTAAGTGTTTTGTTGTAAACGTCCACATGTGTGGCTTGCAATAGTAATACTTAGGCAAATTGGAGGAAACATTAATATTGCTTTATCATAAGGTTTCAATATTTAATTGTTTCAATAATTTGCGACTATGTTTTAATTTCTGTTTCTTAATTTATTGTTTTCAGACATGTCTATTGCTCAAGTTGTCAACCTCTTAATAACAAAACCTTTAACTGGTCCGAATTTTCCTGAGTGGAAGTTATGCTTCATGGAAATACTCTGCACTGCAAAACATGCCCATATACTTTACATGGACCCTCTAACTCCTTAGTATTGGAACTGTACTGGTTATGAGCGAGTGTTCTATGACAGATGGGTAGCTTCTGATGAGTTTGCCCGCAAACTCATCATGAAGAGTTTGTCTAGAGAATTAAAGCTCAAGTACAAGAAGTTCGGATCTGCTGTTGAGATATGGAGGGACCTTGTGAAGGTTTATGGGAAGGTGAGACGAACTGTCAGTTATAATCTTGTAGAGGACCTGATCTGCAATAAAATGACTGATGGGAGTTCGTTGCTTCTGCACTTTATCAGTATGATGAGAATTATGAGAAAGTACAGAAAGAGAGGTGGACAAGTCAGCAAGCGGGCAGAAATAAACATTGTCCTGCACTCTCTCTCTAATTCTTATGATGATTTCATCAAGTCCCTCGGTACTAGGCGCGAGTTTACTCTTCCTGAGTTGCTTTTAGCCCTGATGCGAGAGGAATCTGACCTTAGGGCATTGGAATTTGCTCCAACTTTGTCAACTTTTGACAAGACAGTTGCTGAAGCAAAGGAAATGCTTAAAAGGTTAGATGAAGCTGATTTAGCAGAAGATGTCATCAGGCCATGTAAACACAAGCGAAGTGAAGTAGATTGTCTAGTGCCTAGCACGGGTAGACAAGGTACGTCATGTGCACTTATAACGGAAACATGTTTAGCATCGGTTTCTACCCATTCTTGGGTAGTGGATACTGGAGCTACTGACCATGTTTGTTATACTTTGCAGGGGTTCAGGCCGACAAGGCAGCTGAAGCATGACGAGATTACCATCTCAATGGGCAGCGGAGAGCGAGTCTCAGCAGTAGCCATTGGAGATTTTACTTTATGCTTTGGAAACAATGTTTTGATTTTGAGAGATGTTTTATATTTGCCGGTTTTTCGGCGGAACTTAATTTCAGTTTCCAAGTTATTTTGTGATGGATATTCAGTTATTTTTGATAGTGGAGTTTCTATCATTGGTAATAACGGTGTTATCTGTCATGGCAAACTGATTGACTCTCTCTATATCATTGATTGTATGCATAAATCTTCTGTGAATGTTGCAAACTCATCCAATAATAATAATCATTTAAAGAGAAAGTTTTCTTCCGATGAGGATCAAACATATCTCTGGCACTTGAGACTAGGTCACATCAATCTAAAGAGGATTAAAAGATTAGCATGCGATGGGCTTCTGGATTCTTTCCAAGTGGTACCGCATCAAATCTGTGAGTCCTGTATAGAAGGAAAGATGACGACCAGGCCTTTTAAGGCAAGTCAGTCTCGAGCAGAGAATGTGTTGGAATTGATCCACTCTGACTTATGTGGACCAATGTCCTCGCAAGCTCGTGGAGGTAATGAGTATTTCACCACATTCATTGACGATTACTCAAGATTCGGATATGTCTATTTGCTTCGCCATAAGTCTGAATGCTTTGAGAAATTCAAAGAATTTAGGACTGAGGTAGAAAAGAAGCTAGGTAAGACTATCAAGACACTACGATCAGATCGTGGTGGTGAATACCTCAGAAACGAGTTCTTGCAGTACTTGTCAGACAACGAGATTACATCCCAGTGGACTGCACTAGGAACCCCTCAACAAAATGGTGTAGCGGAAAGAAGAAATAGAACTCTCTTGGAATTGGTCAGGTCAATGATGAGTTATGCAAGCTTGCCGATTTCATTTTGGGGATATGCCTTAGAGACAGCGGCCTATTTTCTTAACCTAGTACCTTCTAAATCAGTTCCTAAAACACCTCTGGAACTCTAGTATGGGCGAAAGCCAAGTTTGAACAGAGTGAGGGTTTGGGGTTGTCCAACATATGTGCTGACAAAGGAACCTGATAAGTTAGAAAGTAGGTGTAAGCTGATGCTGTTTGTAGGATATCCCAGGCAAACGAAAGGTGGTTACTTCTATAGTCCTGAGAATCAGAAAGTCGTTGTCAGTACCAACGCGAGATTCTTGGAGGACGAATATGTAAGAAACCACAGATCCAAGAGTGAAATTGTCCTCCACGAGCTTGAGGACAAAGAAGCAATTCCATCAGGAAATCCCAGTGTAATGGTAAATCCACCTACAACAGGTGAGGCTATACCAACACTGCCACTAATGCAAGGTATGGGACCAACGCGTACTGTGCCAACTACTGACACGGTTCAGATGCCTCGTCGCAATGGGAGGGTTGTCCACCAACCCGAAAGGTACATGTTCGTGGGAGAGTCTTCTGACTTGATCCCGGAAAATGAACTGGATGATACCGATCCCTGGACATATGATGAGGCGGTATCTGATAAGGATGCAGACAAATGGCTGATCACCATGGATTCTGAAATAGAATCCATTACGGCTATGGATGTATACCAGAAAACTGGTTTGCCAGATGGCTGTCGAGCCATAGGGTGCAAATGGGTATACAAAAGAAAGAAAGGAGCGAATGGTGAAATTACAATTTTCAAAGCAAGGCTGGTGGCAAAGGGTTATAGTCAGAAAGAAGGTGTAGATTATAACGAGACCTTCTCACCGGTAGCCATGCTTAAGTCCATTCGTATACTCCTAGCCATAGCAGCACATAAGGACCTAGAAATCTGGAAGATGGATGTCAAAACCGCATTTCTAAACGGGTACCTTGAAGAAGGTAGGGACATCTATATGCAACAGCCCGAAGGTTATGTGCAGAAGGGCGAAGAACATTTGGTCTGGAAGCTAAGGAAGTTGTTGTATGGACTTAAACAAGCTTCACGGTCATGGAATCTGCGTTTTGATGAAGTGATTAAATCCTATGGATTTTCACAATGCTCAAACGAGAGTTGCGTGTACCGTCTATGTGTCAGCGGAAGCGTGGTGTTCCTTGCACTTTATGTAGATGATATTCTCCTATTTGGCAACAATGTGGAAGTATTGTCGGGCATAAAGGGGTGGTTATCCGAGCAGTTTCATATGAAGGACCTTGGGGAGGCAGGATACATCCTAGGGGTAAAAGTATTGCGGGAGCGCAATAAGAGGATGTTGACCTTATCTCAAGGATCATTGTTGGATACTGTGATTGCCCGTTTCAGCATGCAAACTGCCAAGAAAGGTCTGTTACCCTTCAGACATGGCATATATCTTTCCAAAGATCAGTGTCCGGTGACACAAAGGGAGAATGATGAAATGAGGAACGTGCCGTATGCATCGGCCGTGGGGAGCCTCATGTATGCAATGCTATGTACGAGGCCAGATATCTGCTTTGCTGTAAGCATGGTAGCGAGATACCAGTCTAACCCTGGACAGGCGCATTGGACCGCGATAAAGCACATACTCAAATACTTGAAAAGGACTAGAGACTATTGTCTCGTCTATCAGTGTGAGGAGTTGTGCCCTGTGGGTTATACTGATTCGGATTTCCAGGCAGACTGAGACGAAAAGAAGTTCACCTCTGGCTATGTGTTTACATTGGGAGGTGGGGCCATATCATGGAGGAGTGCAAAACAGAAGTGTATTGCGGACTCCACCATGGAAGCAGAGTATGTGGCAGCTTCTGAAGCTTCGAAAGAAGCGGTATGGTTTCGAAACTTCCTTCTTGAGTTGGACGTGATTCCTAAGCTGCCCAAGTCAATCACGATATACTGTGATAATTCGGGAGTTGTGGCTAATTCAAAGGAACCACGAACTCACAGAGCAACAAAATACATTGAAAGGAAGTACCATATTATACGAGAAATTGTAGCAAGGGGTTATGTGCTAGTAGAGAAGATTGATACAAGAAATAATCTAGCGGATCCATTCACAAAGGCTCTGCCTCAGAAGGTCTACGAGATGCATGTACGTAACCTTGGGCTGAGGGCAAAGCTATCCACGTAGAATGTTTGATGTAATAGCTAGATTAGTTTAGACGCGTTATACTCTGGAAAGCACCTGTATAATGCTTTGAGTATAAGTGGGAGATTGATGGATTTATATACTGAAAGCATTATGATTGGTATATTATGTACAAGGTCGATTGGTTAATATACTGGGAATCATAAATGTTGTATGTTCATCTCCTGTCTGAATTAACAAACATGTGTCGCAAACACAATTATCCTCTTATCTCGTTGATAGGGAGATCATACGGTGTGTAGAAGATCACGGAAGATCGTATGGATCGTTTGACCTAGCGAGATATAAACAGTTATCACAGCTGAGACAGTTCTAGGATAAACTATCGGTGTAGGCTGCAGCATACGCAGTAATAAGCATCTTATCTTGGATGGCTTGGTATGCTGGTGTGGGGCACACATTGATAAGGACCTAAGTCGAGATCGATTCTTTTATCTGACATTAAAAGAATCTAGATCTCTATGGCTTGACGAGATCCTAAGCCTAAATGAAGGTACAGAAGTATATGCAGATTGTGTATTATTTTGAGTTGCAGTGAAAGGCTCTAGTTGAGCTTGTATATCTGTATCTTGGGTAATAGCAGTTTGTACATGACTGTCTGGTACTGGAACTAGGTAACCACATCCAGTATAGGATGGTGACATTCCCTGAATAGCTCAAAAGGTTCGTTATGCTAAGTCCTGCAGGCTGATTAAGTTCAAGCATAAATGAAAATGTTTGAGTGGATTGATTCAGGAATATAAGATGTTAATTAATTAAATAGCTTGTCAGAGCTTAAATTAATTAACGAATGTCTGTAACCTTAAATGTGGGGATATACCGAGCCCATGCAACCCGTACCTCAAAACGTGGTAGCAAATAGGTAGAACAGTATTCATTCTCTGGTGGAATGAATCAATATTAATTAATTAATTATATTCTGGGTTGAATATGGGAATTAATTAATTGATAGGCCTTATTTGCTATTTGCATTTTGGTCCCTGGTCTGGCCCATGAAACTCAAGCCCAATAGGAGTCCAGTAATTTCCTATAAATAGGCCTCAATTCCTCAGATCTCAACACACCACAAGATCATAAGTTGCACACAGCAAACCAGCTCTGGAAGCTGTGGTGATCAACTAAGATCTGAGAACGAGGAGGAAATTCTGCTTCTCAACCGGGCAAGGGATCTGATAGAGAATCTTCACCAAATTTTTAGATCGAGTTGGGATACGGATCAGAAGATCAAATCAGGAGGATTTTTCTTTTTCTCTCTCTCCTTTGTTTTCGAAAATATCATTATTATTTTCATAGATTTATTTCCTCAATCTGTTAGGAAATTAAATCTTTGTGCGTGGGAAAGATCAAAGGGCATCTCCGCGCACGCGTTCTTCAGAGTTCATCAATCCAGGTATTCCGCATAAACCTTCTTATGCATAATAATATAGGAGCATGCTAGGATTGTTCATAGGCATTGCAATTTATTTTGATATTCCAATTAACGATCCTTGGCAAACGGACTTCGTGATTCAGTTCACGAATCCCTTCAAGCATGACTTATTGTTGGTCCCGAAATCAGAGTTAGTCATATGCAGCGGAAGGTTAAGAGCAAGTTCTTGCAAATTCAAACTGGTGGTTCTCAACCAATTTGTTTTAAAAACTTATTTTTCTGCGAGTTTGATTAGTGTCAAGTTCAGATATACTCCAACACAAGATAGTGTTGGGTTTTAAATTCTTGCAGAAATAATCAAAGCAGTAAAAAGAACGAGAATTTATAGAGATTCAGACAACTTTCCTATGTCCTCTCTTCAAGAAGTAGTCCTGAATACACTAGCTTTAGGATTACAATTTGTCCTCAAGATCTATCTCAAGCTGGTGAATGTCCGTGTCCACCATTCCACTTGCTCACTCGACCAGGGTCTCTTCCTTCTTCAGCACTCAGATAGGGAGTATGGGCGCACACGCAGTCTCCTTCTTTGGAAGTTGGAAGCTTTTAAGTTCTTCTCAGAACTCTTTGAACTTGTGGCAACAGGCCCGTGATAGTTATAGTTTGGAGATAGCTGCAATTATCGTGATCTTTCTCAAAGAGAAAGAGCACCAATAATAAAATTCAAGCTAAGAAGCTGGGAGTCTCGTGTCCATAGATTGGAACATAATAAGCTATTACAAATAGCCTGGAACAGGAAAAGTGAACTCTAAGAGTCTCTATTCGGAGAATACGATTACTACTAGCGAGCTTTGAACGCTTTTAAATAATTGTGACTGTTTCATATGTGTTTGTACGTTTGTTCGTATGTGCATTCATTCGTACGTTGGTAACCCTTTCCTTGAGATTGCTTTGGTCTATTTATAGACGAAGCAAGGGAGGGTTTGAGAAAAGAGCCATTTAGAGAAAATCCAAATTTTGAATTATACGTTAGGTCTCTAATCTAAAGGAGATAAGTGTCTTTTCCTGCTCTGCTGCACCTGCTCTGTCCTTTCCTGACACACATCTTGCAGTGTGTTAGAACGACTTGACATTCTGAGGAATCCTAAACTGGATGTTAGAATTTTAGACTTTAAGGAATCTCCTTTTCCTTAAGTCTAAGTCTTTGGGATTCCTATGGCTTGTCTCTCTACTCTTGAGATGAAACTCGACTTAATAAACTGGTGAATATCCAAGCTGGTGATATCTACCAGTTTATCTGAGTGATAAGCTTCTGACTGAAGTGGTCGTCAGTCTTCCAGTTCATGCCTGAGTCTGAGTCTCTTCTTGTCTTCATGATGATCAAACTGATGTCTTCGATCGCAAGCCCAGTTTGTCTTGATCAGCTTCTTTACAACTCGATAAATACCTAAGTGGGCACTACAAGTTTGTATCGACTAAACTAATCTAGAGACACTTCCTAAGGTGGTTTCTTTACATGTTTGACATATCAAAACATAAAAAAGGTAAGGGAATTTCTAACCAAAATTCCCAACAATTTCCCCCTTTTGATGTTGTCAAAACCACTACTAAGTTGGCAGATAAGTTAGTTTGTCGAGTTTACAAAGATATTATAACAAAACTAATACTTGAGAATTGAAAACTTAACTACTCAGTATGCCCTATAGATCTTCCCCTTAAATTAAAAAGAGATATTTATCAATTAAGTTCAAGGGCGAATAAAAACTGGTTACACGTAAGTGCACGACCAGTATACTAAGGCGAAGTGTTTTGAGACACCAGATTATTGTCTGCGAAATAAGCATAAATTTATATATTTTATTGATTTGTTTACAACTTATTGAAAGTAGTAAAAACAAGATACAATGATCAATATTCAAAGTTTTCAGTTGATGTTGATCTATGTGCTTCAGCTCCAACCTGCACAGAAGCTTGTAATCTTCCAGGGAAGAGATTATACAAGACTTATCAGCTTAGCCTTAATCTCACCAAAATCAAGTCTCATCACTTGATTTAGTAGAGGAGCTCACAGAGGTATAAGCTTTCATCAAGCCTTATCCTATCTGCAATAGCTCCTTTTGCGAGATCTTCTTCCTCCGGACGGCCCCAACAAGGAGATTGTCACACTAGTTTGTGACCCAAGATCCAACGGTTGTTGCCTCCAAAAGGATGGAAAGCAGGACCAGAAGTAGGCGCAGGACATGTTGAATGAGTGCCGCATTGAATCTGCCTTAACCTCCTCATCATCGTCTTCAGTCTCCCATCATAGCATCCTAGGGAGAAAAGGAGAAGAGGGTCTTCTGGTCTCCCTTCATTCCATGGCTTAGCCCATGAATGGCAGTCGAGCCCTGACAGACGAAGAGTCTTCCACTCCACGTGCGTAAAGAACATCCTCCTCAAACCCACCTTACTATCCATCATACGCCTTATGAGGATGAAGTTATAGCCTGAAGGTAGGGGTTTCCAACGCTCTTTCATTTTGAGGTAAAAACCCTAGCTACGAACGAGGAGCTGAGGAATAGGAGAATCATCTTATACAGGGTTTTTGAGAGAATGATGTTTTTCCTTTCCAACTGAGCCACCGTAAGGTCTCTTTGCTCGAAGGCATCTTGGTTGATCTTCAGTTGATTGATGAAACATGTCATTCGATAGTTTGAGATAGGTGAGAGACAAGGATTTTGGGACTGATATTTCAGAGAAACTGAAGGGATAAATGTCAAGTGTATACCTTGAAGAGGAACTGCTTCTTCATACATGACAGATCCGATCCCTTGGAATGTGAAGCATCCCGATTCTTCAGGAAATTCAATCGCCATTTTGCACCCGCGAGAGCAGTTACAATGGCTCCGTCCACGTGTAAGCTCCGAATTTGTTCTTTTCTTGGAACGCCGTAAAGTCAACTTTAATGATAGTGTGTTTGACTCCAATAACAGTCGCTTCGTTTCTCCCGTCCTCTGCAAATATGTTACAGGTTTACATCAGCTATGACTAGGATAACCTTGTGAGCATTTAACAACTTCTTTGATGTCATTTCCAATTTAGTCTCTCTCCTGTTTGATATCTTCAGAAGACCAAAAATTGAGAGCTTGGACTCAATTTTATTCCGCTTCTTCATCAGAAATTCAAGAATGAGAGCTTGGAATCATTATTCTTCAAGTGCAGTCCCTTCAAACTCTAAAAGACCGAGTTTGATGCATAAATCTCTGAATCTTTCTTCAGGTAGTGGCTTGGTAAAGATGTCGGCCAACTATTCTTCAGTTTGGATATATCCCACGGAGATATCTTTCTTCTTGACATGGTCTCAAATGAAGTGATGCCTGTTTTTGATATGCCTTGTCCTGGAATTACAAACCGGATTCTTTGTTATGCACATTGTGTTGTTGTTATCGCAATAAATTGGCACACATTTCGAATCAACATCGTAATCTCTCAGTTGTTGTTTGATCCAGAGTATCTAAGCACAACAGCTGGGAGCAACCACATATTCAGCTTCAGTGGTAGATGTTGCAACCGAGTGTTGCTTCTTGCTAAACCAATTTATTAGTTTATGTCCTAAAAACTGACAAGTACCACTGGCGCTTTTTAGATCAATTTGGCATCCTCCGAAGTCTTTGTCTGAGTATCCAATTAGATTGAGCTCGTCATGTCTAGGATATCAGATTCCTAGTGACTCAGTACACTTCAGGTATCTGACGATTCTTTAGGCAGCTTCCCTGTCCGATTTTTTCGGATTTGCTTGAAATCTTGCACATACTCCAACGACATAAGAGATATCTAGTCTGCTAGCTGTTAAATAGAGCAAGGATCCCATTAAAGGGATTGTTGGAAACTGAATTGCCAATTAATAACCCAATCAAAAATAAATTTCTATGTCTATGAATAATCCTAGCATGCTCCTATTGAAATGCAGAAGATGGTTTATGCGAAATACCTGGATTCTAGAAACTGTTGAACTGGGTGCGCAGAGATTTGATCCTCAATCCTCTTTCTTGCACAACAAGATTTAATCCTATGAGAAGAAGGAATTAAATCTACTAAAATTATAAAGATAATTTCGAAACTAGAGAGAGAAAGTAGAGATATATCCTCTTGATTTGATCTTTTGATCTGTATCACAGCTCCGATCCAAAAATCTGGTGAAGATTCCCTCCAGATTCCGTGCCTATAGAGAAGGAGAATTTCCTCCTTTCTCAGATCAAGTCGCCTATAATCAGCTCCCAATAACTGGTCTGCTGCTTAGCATCTTATGATCTTATGGCGTGTTGTCATCTGAGAGTCTGAGGGGTATTTATTGGAGAAATCTAATCTCAGATGGGCTTGAACTTTAATAGGCCTGACCAGAGACCAGAATACAACTAGTAAATAAAGTCTAATCAATTAATTAATTCCCATATTCAACCCAGAATATAATTAATTAGTTAATATTGATTCATGCCACCAGAGAATCAATAGTGTCCTACCTATTTGCTACCACGTTATGAGGAACGAGTTGCATTGGCTCAGAAAATTTCCATATTTAAGATTAACAGACATTCATTAATAAATTTGAGCTCTGACAAGCTTCCACTTGAACTTAATCAGCCTACAGGACTTTAGCATAACGAGCCTTTTGAGTTGTTCAGGGAATGTTACCATCTTATACTGGATATGGTTACCTAGTTCCAGTCACAGACAATCATACAAGATTTCTACCACCCAAGATACAGATATACAAGTTCGACAAGAACTTTCCACCATAGTATCTCAAAGTGACACACAAACTTGTGTATATTTCTGTACCTTCATTTAGGTTAAAATTACATCGAGCCATCAAGATCTAGATTCTTTTGATGTCAGACAAAAGAATCGATCATCCTTAGGTCCTATCAATGCGTACCGCACGCACCAGACATACCAAGCAAGCAAGATACATTGTTTATTACCTCGTATGCTGCAGCTTATACCGACAGTATATCCTGGGACTGTCTTAATTGTGATACCGTTTATATCTCGCTAGGTTAACCAATCCATAAGATCTTCTGTGATCTACTACACACCATATGATCTCCCTATCGACGAGATAAGAGGATACTTGCGTTTGCGACACATGTTTGTTAATTCAGATAGGAGATGAACATACAACATTAATGATTCTCAGTATATTAACCAATATCCCTTGTACATAATATACTAATTATAATGTTTTCAGTATACAATTCTATCACCTATCATGCCTCTGAAACTTGTAGGATCAACTGATTCTCTTTCTTCATCTGGAATGATCCTTACGCTAGCGCTTATTGGGATTCTGAAAGTCTTTGTCTTCTCTGGACAAAACTTGTTGAAGAGATCTTTTGTATGCTTCCTTTGATGAATGAATATATCCTCTAGGATTGATGAACTTGAATTCCTAGGAAATATGTCATTTTTCCCATCATGCTCATCTGAAAGTGACTTTGCATCAGCTGAGCAAACTTGTCTCAAAGAAATGAGTTTTTGGATCCGAATATGATGTCATCCACATATATCTGAATGAGCAGAATATATTCATCATCCTTGATTAAGAAAAGAGTCATGTCGATCTTTTCTTTCCGAAACTCATTCTTCAACAAAAACTGAGATAGAGTCTCGTCCCAAGCTCGAGGAGCTTGCTTTAATCCATATAACATTTTTCTCAGTCTGTATACCTATGTGCCTTCCTGAAATCCAGGTGTTTGTTCCACGTAGACTTCCCCCTTGAGCTCTCTATTCAAATAGGCACTCTTCACATCCATCTGGCATACCGTGAAGTTGTGATGCGCAACATAGGCTAAGAATAGCCTGATTGCCTCCAGTCTGGCGACTGGTGCAAAGGTTTCATCAAAGTCAATACCTTCACATTGTGTGTATCCTTTGACAACTAGTCTTGTTTTGTTTATGACTATATTTCCAGCTTCATCCCGCTTGTTCATGAAGACCCATTTGGTGCCTATCACAGATTGATGCGCAGGCTTGTCCACCAAGTATCAAATATCATTGCGAGTGAATTTTAAAAGATCTTCTTGCATTGTGTTGATCCAATCCGGCGACTGTGGTGCTTCTCCAATCTTCTTCGGTTCTGATTGGAAAATGTAACAAGCAAGTAGAGCACTTTCTTACCGCGTCCGTACTGGATTTGTAACATCATCTATAACTACATATTCTGAATGATGCCTCAGTCATTCGGGTCAGTGAAGTTCACTGACTTCAACTGGTTGTACGAACGGTTCTTGAGTAGAGGTTCCAACAACTGACACTTCTATGAGATAAAATTCCTCTGGAATGAGTTGATTATCTGCGTTTGGTGTGGGGTCTTGCTCTGACTCCATTGCAGATTGACCTTCGCCAACTTGGGAAGCTTTTGAAACTGGACTTCCTTTAGTATCAACTTCGATCTCGCCAATTCCTTACTCGCTCGTAATTCTTCATGGGTTGCTGGTTCATCTACCTCCAGAGCTTTTTCAGACTCGTCGTCATTGATTCTGAATACTTCAGGTTGGATTCCTCCTTGATTAGTGCAATCATTTAGGGATATGGAACCCAAGGCCTTCAGCAGTTTTGTTAGCATCACCGACCCTCTTAGCTGTTTGAGTACAAGCTGAGGGCTTTGTTTCTAGGATGTGGACCTTTTGTCCCAGTTCCTCTAGAGTTCTGCGTACTAAAGTAGCTTTATCAAAAATAACATTGCATGTTATTTCCACAAGCTCAGTGGTTTTGTTGAATACTCTATATCTCTTGTGAGATGGGTGTCCATATCCCAGGAAAACAAATAAAGTGACAACTCATGTTGTTTATTGTAGACTCAAATCCTACAGTCTGATCACTGGGGTTTTCTTTGACAAATAATATTTCTTTCTCCTAGTGTCAGTTGTAGAAGATTTGCTCAAAATATTTTCATTGAAACCTAGACCCGCTTTATCATTAGGGTCTCTTTGTAAGCAAGGTGCTTCTTCTAAGTCTCTTGAGCTTTTAACAAAAGAACATTAGCATGGCTCTGACTCAAGATTTTTCAAACTTTTACACTCTAGTTTAAGTTTTTCAGAATTTTTAAGAACAATGGAGTGTTTGTGTCTAAGTTTTGCCAGTTCCTCGCTGGTTGACTTAGATTTTTCAATCTCTTTGGTCAAAACTGAAATTTGAAGTCTCAGCGAGGAATTTTCACCGACTAAATCATTTTTAGCTCATAAAACTTTGAAAATTCTTAGGAAAGAAGATCGAGGAAAATGTTATCGAATCAAAGCAAAACGATTCAGATTCCTCTAAAATGCATGTAGATGAAATATAAACTAGTAGAGTACTGGTTACCTCGTCACCAGCTGCGGCTAAGGCTGATTCAACTTCTGCAGTGTTGTCCCCTTCTCCGATGGCAGCCATGAACACCAACAGAGCTTCTTCCTCCAACTCTCCATTTGAAGAGTAGAATTTATCATCGTTGTCGGGTATGTCGGGTGTCTCCGTCCTTGACAACATTGCTTTGGCAACCGCCTTGGACGCTCGTCAATCGAATATTTGTTTGAGTCTCTCCATTTCTTCTTTGTCCACCCTCGGACATTCAAACTTCAAGTGATCTGGGGAATTGCACTCACAACAGGACCTAGGGGCCCTCTTAACGAACCTTTTGTCATCAGGTTGTGAGCTGGTTGACATTACATTGGCTTTTTCCAGGAGCTTGGCAAGTCTCTTCATTTGTTTTCGACATGCTCTCTCCTTCCTTCTAGTAAGAATTAGAGGTTGAGGGTACTTCTTTTACCAAGTTGGATTGACCGGCAAGTCGGTTAGTGTGAAATGTCTTCTTTGATCTCCATTTGACATCCTTCTTGACGAAATATGTTGTATCTTCAACATTCTAGCTTGGTGAACTGGCAACTCGAACTGCTTCTTTCTTATTCACCATCTGGATGTCCCATTCATGAGCTTGAAGTTGGGCGAATAGCTCTTTCTTCAGGATCTGGGACAGATCCTTCTCCTTTATACTGGTTATTTTGACGAACCAATCTTCGTTAGGCATTTTGGACATGATATTGGCATTAAGATCCCCTGTTGAGTAAACCCTGTCCAGTTCCCTCAGTTCACTCACAATAGAGTTGAACCGGGTCTCCATTGCTTTTATGCTTTCTACTCAAAGCATCTGGAAGGACTCGTACTTGTCCACGCACACTTGAAGCTTATTTCTCCTCATCTGCTCTAACTCTTGAAACAGTCCACCGAGATAGTCCCAGACTTTCTTGGCATTGTTGAACTGCATCACCTCATCTTCAAGGGTGTCAGGTAGAGCTGACAAGATCAGCTCATGTGCAACAGAGTTCAGTTGGGCCCTCTTCTTGTCGTCATAGGTCCACTCGCTGCAAGGCTTCTCGACCATGTCTGGTCCGTCTTGATCTCCAATTTAGAGTAAAATTAAATGAGATTCACCATTTTATCAAATGTTGTTTCCTCTTGTGCTTTGTCTTTTATTCCAGTCTAAATGACTAGCATGACCTGACTAGCAGTCTAAATCAGAGTTAGTCAGAAATATGCAGCGGAAAATTAAGAGCGAGTTCTTGCAAATTCATACTGGTGGTTCTCAACCAATTTGGTTCTTTGAAAAACTTATTTGTCTATGACTTTGATTAGAGTCAAGTTCAGATATACTCCAATACGAAATAGTGTTGGGTTTTAAATTCTTACAGAAATAATAAAAGTAGTAAAAAGCATAAGAATTTTAGAGGTTCGGACAATTGTCCTACATCCTCTCTTCAGGTAGTAGCTTGGAATACACTAACTTCAGGATTAGAATCTATCCTCACAATCCATCGCAAGCTGGTGAATGCCCATCTCCGCTAGTCCACTTGCTCACTCGCTAAGGGTCTCGTCCTCCTTCAGCACTCAGATAGGGAGTGTGGGCACACCACACAACCTCCTTCTCCATAATTTGGGAGCTCTTAAGTTCTTCCCAGAACTCTTCAAACTTGTGGCAACACGCCTGTGATAGTCACATTTTGGAGATAGCTGCAACTGCTGTGATCTTTCTCGGAGAGAAAGAGCACCAATAATAAAACTCAAGCTGAGAAGTTGTGAGTCTCGTGTCTAGAGATTGGAACACGCTAAACTATTACAAATAGCCTCGAATAGGGAAAGTGAACTCTAAGAGTCTCTGTTCAGAGAATATGGTTACTACTAGTGAGCTTTGTGCCTTTTTAAATAATTGTAATTGTTTCGTGTTGTGCATTTGTTCATATGTGTGTTCGTTTGTACGTCGGTAACCCTTTCCTTGATATTGCTTTGGTCTATTTATAGACAAAGCAGGGGAGGGTTTGACAAAAGAGCCATTTAGAGACAATCCAAATTTTAAATTATCCATTGAGTCTCTAATTTGATGGACATAGGTGTCTTTTCCTGCTCTGCCGCACCTGCTTCGTCCTTTCCTGACATAGTGTGTTGACATCCTGCAATGTGTCAGAAAGGCTCGCCAGTCTGAGGAATCCTAAACTAGATGTTTAAGTTTCGGACTTTAAGAAATCTCTTTTTTCTTAAGTATGAGTCTTTGTGATTCATCTGGCTTGTCCTCTTTGTATCTACTCATGAGATGAAACTCGACCTGATAAACTGGTGAATATTCAAACTGGTGATATCTACCAGTTTATCTGAGTGATAAGCTTCAGGCTAAAGTGGTCGACAGTCTTCTAGTTCATGCCTGAGTCTTGAGTTTCTTCTTGTCTTCATGATGATCAAACTGGTAGCTACGATCGCAAGCCCAGTTTGTCTTGATCAGCTTTTTTACAACTCAATAAACATCTTAAGTGGACATTACAAGTTTGTATCGACTAAGCTAATCTAGAGACACTTTCTAAGGTTGTTTCTATACATGTTTGACACATCGAAACATAAAAAGGTAAGGGAATTTCTAACCTAAATTCCCAACACTTATTTAAATTGTTTAGCTCGTGCCCTTGTGATTGGTCCATCATACATGACTAGTGGATACTTCTTACATGATTAGGGATTGGATATATCTCCATCATTTCCTCTCTCTTGAAAAGAATTCATCCTTGAATCTACATCATCAAAATATGGAGATAGATTACTTTGATAGTAGCAAGTAGCACTTACATTACACTCACCCGGGAGGTCGATGTTGTAAGCATTATCATTCACTTTTGCAATCACTTGAAACAGTCCATCTCGTCTTTGTTGTAACTTATACTATCTTTTAGAAACAAATATTTCCTTTCTCAAATATAGCCAAACCCGATCACCAGACTTAAACTTGACTTGCTTTAGGCCCTTGTTTGTTTGTTTAGCATATCCTTTCGACCTTAGCCTTACCATCAAGACTTGCACATTCTTCAATTGGTATATGAATAAGATCAAGCAAGCTCAATGGATTAAAACCGAACACAACTTCAAATGGAGAAAAACTATTGGGAGAATGTGAACTTCTATTATAAGCAAATTCAGCTAAAGACAAACAATCTTCCCAATTCTGTAAAATCAAAACTTGAAGTAATCGAGATAAAGTTCTATTAACTACTTCCATCTACTTGAGGATGACAAGTAGTAGAAAACAAAAGTTTAGTCCCCAATTTACTCCAAAGCACATACAAAAAATGACTCAAAAATTTTACTTTACGATCACTCACGATTGTTTTAGGAACACAATGCGAACACACAATTTCTTTAAAAAAGGAATCAACAATATGTATTACATCATCACTTTTATGACATGGAATAAAGTGTCATTTTAAAAATATATCTACCACACAAACACATAATCTTTAATTTTTTTTTTGTTCTAGAATTCATTAATATGTCAACCCAAGGCAATATCAGGTCTTATATGAGAGACATAAATTAGCTTACCCACTAATCTTTGGTATTAATCTTTGTCAACTACATCACCACATGTGTCCTCTGTCATCTTTCCAACTTTTTTTGGAGTATCACATAGTTTAAATCTAAGCTTACTTGTTTCAGTTAGCAAATCAAGAACATACTTCCATTGGAAATGATGATCCCCTTTTTCGACCTAGCTACCTTCATTCCTACAAAGTATCACATTTCTCCAAGATCTATTACTTCTTATGATTCTATTGAGCCTCTTCATTTCATCAATGTTGTTATGGTGAGAATTATAACATCAACATATCACATTTCTCTTACTTCATGGATTGACATGGTGTGATCTGAGTGCCCTTGTTAATACCCTAGACTCTTCACTACCTTAGTTAGTCTTTCAAACCAAACCTTAGATGATTGTTTGAGACCATAGAGGCATATTTTGAGTCCACACACTTGTTTCTCTTATTTTTCAAAATTAGGGGTGGATTCATGAAGACTTCTTCCTCGAATTTGCCATTTAAGAAAGCTTTTTTAATATCTAAATGCTGAAGTGCTCAATCAAAATTAGTTGTTAAAGATAAGAGGACTTGAACCTTGTTTAGTTTGCCACTGGAGCAGCATTTATGTGTAATTCACACCAAAGATTTTCGGAGAACCCTTTTGCAACGAGGCGAGCCTTGTAGCAATCAATCTTCCCATATGTTGAATGTTTCACTATAAATGCTTATTTGAAGCTCGTGCTAATTTAGTTTGTTCCCAAATATTGTTTTTTTTTATTTTAAATCTCGAAAAGCCCCTTCAAGTCTCATCAATGTTAGCGGTGAAGACTCGAGAATTTGAAGGCAAGCTTTTTAAGATAAGAATTCATTAAGGGGATGAAGAGTGTAGGACTGTTTTGTTCTTCTAAGAGCAATTGGAACATCAAGGTCTGTATATTATGTTGATGACTCAAGAGAATGTGGACCTGTCATTGATTTTGACTCTCATGGTGCTTCAGATGTGAGGTGTTCTTTATAATATGATTTTGATACTCGGAAGGAAACCAACGTGTCATTAACATTTTGATTTTTTGTATTTCCCTTGAGTTTGAATTTCATTCTATATGTGGCATTATAGAAGGTGAGTTTGGAATTAGATCGGAGGTGGTGGAATCTTCTGAGTCAATATTGAAGGAGAATTTGGAATTTGATGATTTTAGGACTGTCTAAGAGTTCATTTTAATTTTAGAAAAAAAAAAAAGCTTGTTCTCCCCCTTAAGTGAGTTCTTTTTAAAGAAAGGTGTTTCTTCAAAGAATATTACACCCCGACAAACAAATATTTGCTTTGTAATAGGATCATAATATTTGTACCTTTTTGTGTTGGAGAGTAGCCGATAAAAACACATTTTTGTGCACTGTGATCAAATTTGTTTCGGTGTTGAGATTGAATGTAAAGGGTTATGATTGAAAAATTGTTAAAAGAACTACAAGTTGAAATTAGTCAACTGATGAAGCTCTTTTGTGATAACGAGACTACTTTATAGTAACTGCACACAATTAGTCCAACATAATCAGCCTAACAATGTGGAGGTTGATGGACATTTTATAAGGAAAAACCAATAATGGAATTATGTGTGGGACACACATCCCTACAAATGAACAAATAACAAATGTTTTTACTAATGGACTTCCTTGACAAGCTTTTGAGGAGTTTATATGCAAAAATTGGACATAATAATTAATACCTATAATTCAAGTTGAGGAGGAACGGTGCAATTACTTAGTTGTTAATTGTAAATTAGAAATATATTTAGGTGCTGACAGGGTGTGAATCGACATTTTTTTGGGATTTGAGAGATTAGTTTTTCTCCCCTTTTTGAGACTTTTTCCTTGAGTATATAAATCTGCACTTTTTTTATTGATAAAATATCAATGAAGTACGAATTCTGTCTTCGGAAACCAAACAATAGTCTTATGTAAACACAGCACAAGGCAAAATGGCCAATCTGATCAACGAAAATATGTAAATATATATTTGCACCCAAACTGATGTATTTTTTTAGTTTAATGTTCCAACAGACTCATAAAACTCACTTGAAGATGATTACTTTTTGCTCCATGCTTGTAATTCAGTGTTGGGTCCCATTTCTCTCTATGGTCATTCAAAAACCAAATTCTAGGGCAGAATCGATCCACCATTTCAACATATCAAACAAGTTTACCTTCTCTCTTTAACTAGCACTTTCTGGGTCCGGTTTTTGGCTGAAATAGCAAGAAGAGCTCCAAATCCAGCAGCTACACCAACTCCGATAATTATAGAAGGCAAATGAACACTTGATTCTTTCTTCCTTTGCATGATATCCCACTGCAGCTTAACATCATCAGCGTGCCATAAACTCAGGTGAACTGCCAGCGTCATTCTTAGATCAGCACTGTCTGATGTCTGCAATACAGTTAAACAAACTGGACATGAAACCTTCGAACTTTCTTTATCATTCACTGTGGTGACCCTCTCTGCTACAGCTATAGCCTTGTCCCTCAACGATCTTTGAACGGTAGGAGAAAACTGGAGAAGAATTGATTCCCGTCATAAAAGAAGTGATAAGTTTTCACCTTACCCGCATTAGAGGGGCTTCAAATCAATAAGGAACAAAACATAAAAAGGACTTAGCATACCCTAATCCATTTACACAATCTTAACCATGTTTCTCGCAGAACACCCTTCATTTTCTATATGTTCCTCCACCCAGATGGAAATCCTGAACAAATCATCAAATTACAGTAAACTGAAAAGTGGATGGAAATGATGATGTTAATCAATTTTGTAATCCAATAAATGATAATAACTTGCCCACATAGAGACACCATAATCTATTTAAGAGATCTCACACATGTAGGATGGCTGTCAAAGAGGACCGTTAGCCAGTTGAAATAGATGCATTTTGCACGCAGAAGTTACAAAGAAAAATTAAGCCAAGTTATAACCATACTTGCACGCACACAACAGAAGTTACTATCTTTGACTTTGGAAGATTAATCAACTCTCCTCATTGTTACCACATACAGAGAAAAAAATCAAAATGCATAACTATTATCCAAGAGCACCTATTAAATTGATATTTCTGAGAGAATGCATAACTTCAAATTAATGCCAGTTACCATTGTGATCTGCATAAATACATTAACCTAAAAATTGCCGGATGCAGGAAGCACTACTGCAGATGTTCTTAAGAGTTGAGCCTATTACTCGAGTTTCCATTAGCCAAGATAGAATATAACGAGTATGGAGATCTTTCAAGGGCACTAACAATATTTTGAACGTTACTGCTCTTGAAAAGGAAGGAACAAAGGAAAAGTTCAAATATATTATATCAAAGTTCAAAGCTTTGAATGCTTCCGGTGAGAAAAACAAGTCCGTGCATGAACCAAAAGATGTTGGCTCATTTATTGATTGAATCCACCTTCCATATCTTTTTCAACATCAATTTTTATTTAACTTAAGCTGTTAAGCAGCAATTCATCTAGCATATGAAGAAACAGAGGAAGTAGACTCTGCACAATATCTGGCAAACTGCCCTTCCATAAGAGGAATGTCGTATTCTAAACTGATAGAAAGAGCTAAAGCAAGCAATCTCGGTGCTGAATGAGTTAATGTCAAAACAAACAAATAGTCCGTTTAACATCAAGAATTCAACCCAATTGTTCCTGATTCATTTAAAATCTCTTCTTTTTTTCATTTTCCTTATAATACAGTTTCGAATAATAAGTTCAATTACACCTTTTTTCCGATCAATTGCACGAGAAGAAGAAATCATCTCAGTGACAAACTATTTGCAGACATTGTAAATTAAAGCAAGGCATCAACTGTCCATCAATCAAACAAACCCACAGAGAAAGAAAACAAAACAGACGCGCGCATAAACACAAGATCGAATCGACAGTTTGCAAACATATCCATCAGATTACAATAGTAATGAGTGAAATGAACATATACATAAAGCAAGAAGAAGAGTATTCGTCTCACCCTTGGAGATACAGATGTGGAGCGAGAGACGAGAGGAAAGTTGCAGAGAGGGGACGCCGAAAGCAGCAAGAAAAAGCGGAAAATCAATTTTTATTTTTCTTTTTAAACTGAGGTTTTGGGTTTATATGGAGATAGAAGATAATTATGGTTGGGTGCTTTCCTTACGGCTGGTGTGTTCCCTCCTTCCGTCTGTTCCTGACAAAAAAACCTCTATTTCCAACTTGCTCCAACTCAATTCTGTCGTTACTAAATCATATAATTTTTTCACATTCAATAATAAAATACTAATTTCATTCAATTTATTTTACACTCACACCCTTTTGGTTATTGTGTTCAGTCAACCCATAACAATTATACCAGAATGGAGAGAGTACTCTATACTATTTATATAAGAAAAATATAATAATTTAAACACGTACGTCAACTCACACCAACAATATCCCACAAAATTCAAACTTGTGATCAAGATGTTATGAATAACATACTTTTATCACTATACTTCAAGCAATGTAAATTAAATCTTGAGTGGGATGTTCAGAGGGACTTTGTTAGGTGTTGATGTAGAAATCTCACCTTTAATTTGATGTTTCGATGTGTCAAGAACTGAATACCAATGTTAGTCTTTAGAGTTATTACATCATTTAATTCTTGTATAGTATAATTGAGTTGTAATAGTTCGGGTAAGGCAAACCATCAAAAACTGAGGAACAATTTTTGAGGATAAAATAGTAAGGACAATGGATCCGAAGAAAACTGTGAAGACAGTTCAAGAAGCGGCATGCAAAGAAAACTATGAAGAAAGTTTTATGAAGCATCATGCGAGAAAACTGTGCAGACAGTTTTAAACTGTCAAGGAGGCAACAGCGATGAAAACTGTGGACACAGTTTTTATAGAGAAACTGTCGAGAGGCGCTCACAGTTTCAGACCAACACACGTTCATGCCAAAGAGAACACGTGAAAAGCAAGAGGCCGAACAGTCATAAAGAACATTGAAGACTCAATGATAAGGAACAAAGATACACTCAGTTATGAATGCAGTACAACGTTGTTCGAGTCTGACACAACAGGACAAAACTGTCTCTGCAAAAGCATGACAGTAATCAGAAAAAGGCAGAGGAGCAGGTCTACTTTTAAGAAAAGTATGACCATTGATTGGACATCATACGAATTGTCTCTACCGGCTATCTTCATGTAGATTCAACTATAAATAACAGAATGACCAGAGAGAAAACATATACAACGCTTACAAACCTTGCCATTACTCTGCCGAATTTAAAGCTCAAAGCAGTAAAAGCTCTCAACCTAGAAGGTATTAAATCTGTGGTTCATTTATTGAACATGAGGCATTATTGCTTAAGGAATCATCTATGATTCATCGCATGACTTGAGTACACGAGGATGTCTATTTTCTTGGTGTTCTTACTTTTCGAGTGAGAACATAGCAGCCTCGTTCTCAGTTGAGGAACAGGTTCTTACGGGTTTTCGCCAACCTTCGTGCATTCTGGGAAGAACTCAACCATCCATCCAACGGAGAAGGAGAAATGAGGTTTGTCCTCAATCCGTTTTCGACGACTGCCAGTTCTGAGAAGACTTCGAGGTGCTACCTGGCTTCAAGGAACTAAAGAAGAAGTGAAGATCATTTACCTGGCGAGTGATCCAGTTTGCTGCGAACAGTGATTTTTGTGGTGATTGGCTATATATCGTGAGGAGTGTATACTTCATTTTCTTTGTGAATTACCGAATTAATTTTCGAAGAGTGGACGTAGGACTTAAGGCTCCGAACCACTATAATATCCTGTCTTAATTACAGTTTTCCGTACTTTTATCTTTACACAGTTTTCAACTGAGTTTGAAACCTTCAACACTTCTCTAAAGTGTTGAAGTGTATATATGAAAACTGACTATCTAAACTGCTCGGCTAACACAGTTTTTATTATACCTATACTGGGAAACTGACCCCCCAGTTTTAGAGTGCAACTGCTTGTAAAAACTTTCGCTGCATAATTATACGTACTCTGATCAGGGACCAACAAGTGGTATCAGAGTGGGTCGGTCTTTCTAGACTGTCCTGTTTTAAGTCGCTTAGGATCGGATCCATATTTCCTTGCACTCTTATTTGTTTGTTAAGTGTGATTAGCGAGCAGATTATATTAAGATAATGATGAATTATCCAAGTCTTCCCAAGTACAACCCAGAGAAGTTCGAGGTATGGAAGAAGAGGTGCCTCATCCAACTGAGGGCTCAACATCCAGAAATGGATGAAGTCTTGAAGAATGGACCTTTGAAGATCCAGAAGATTAGTATTCGGATCGAAGGCAAAGATGATCAAGGTGTTCAAATGGTCGACAAGTCACCTGAAGAGTGGACACTTGAAGACAAGAAACGTCATCAGCTTGATCCCATCGCACAAAAAATGATCATGCAATCTCTTCCAGAATCTCTCATGGACGAAGCCATAGAGAACAACAGTGTTAAAGAGCTATGGGATTGGATCAATGAGCTCACTAAGGAAACTGGAGCGATTAAACGCAATAAGAAACAAATATGCTTTGACAAATACGAATCTTTCCAGATGCTGCCTGGCGAAACCATCAAATCAATGGAAGCTAGGTTCGACGCCATTGTTATTGAGATGAAAGGTCTTGGAAAAGAAGAAAGTGTGGCCGACTTGAACGCCAAAATTCTCTCTAGATTGCCCAAGGAAGACTAGTTTGTCAAAACCACCAGTTTAAAGACCATGGATCTCTCGAAAATGTCCACCAAAGAGCTGTTTGCTGAACTTCAAGCCCATGAATAGGATATTCAGATGATGAACAAAAATGAAGCTGTAAGAACTCCGAATTCAGTAGCTAATGATGACGTTGCATTCTTCGTAAAGAGAGATTTCCAAAGACGACGAAAGAAGCCAGTTCAGTTCGAGAAAAATGCCTATCAATCCTCACCAGCGAAAGATACCTTCACTTCAAATCAGAAGAAGAAAACTGACTTGTCAGTTGCCAAACTGGAAGAACAGATGAGGAACTTGGTCGTACCCCTCGAGAAGGCTAAAGGAAAAGGGAAGGAAGCTCAGTCCAGTGAGCAAAGGCTTACAAAGAGAGAGCCACGCACGTGTTATGAATGCAACTCTCCATATCACTTGAAGTACGAATGCCCTCTAGTTTCTCAAGAGGAGAGAGACAGACTGAGGAAGGTGTTTGAAAGGAGAGCCTCCAAAGCTGTGGCCCAAGCGATGTTGTCCAGAACTGAAGTGCCAGACATCCCAGACCATGATGACGGCTATTACACGTGTGAGGATGAGAATGACGAGGAAGCACTTCTGGCCTTCATGGCGACTATTGATGGAGATGTTACTGATGAAGAAGACGACGCTTCAAACTGCAAAATAGTGGTAACAACTCCTCTACCCTTATCTCTTGCATCTACACACATAGATGAGAGCTCTTAATTTTGTCGCTCAAATTCAGAAGATGTTTCTCTAGAAAACATTATAAAAGAGGTTTAGAAATTTCATGAGATTAAAGATGCATTAGCTAGTGAAAATGTCTCACTGAAATCAGAGATTTTAGTTTTGATCGCTGAAGTCGCAAAGACGAGGTCAATCAGTGAGAATTTTGAAAAACTCAAGGAAGAACATTCCAAACTGCTTAAAAGTTTTGAAAAAGTTTCAATGGAATGTGATTCTTTGAAGAAAACTTAGCCTGTTAAATGTAAATGTACTTTTAAAAGGAGCTCAAAAAAATTGAAAGAAGTTTTGAATGCTCAAAAATCACCATCCGATAAATTCGGACTTAGATTTATGGAGCACCGTAATGAAAAATAAGTTTTGAGCGTACATGCATCTAATTCAGGAATTGAGAAAACCTTTTTAGGCTTTGTCAAAGCCAAACTCAGTTCAGGTCAAGTGTTGGAAAAAGGAAAAGTGAAATCCAAAGAGCCAGTCAAACAAAAAGAAAAGACCAAATACTGGTCAAATCTGATTTCAAACTAGTACCTCAACAGGGAGTTAACACAGTTCGTAAACTGAACAAACAAAATGTCGAGAGGAAAACTGACTTTTCTTCAAGACTAGATAAGCATAATGTTCGAACTGCAAGGAATCCAGTTTTACCAACAAGAACGACTGAGCAACAAATAAATGTTGCAAGGAAGTCAGTTCGACAACCGGATAAAAATTCGAGAGGTTATAATAGAACTCAGTTTCATTATAACAGTTATCTGAATAGGAGAAACACCTATTCGAGGCCTGAGTCAAGACAGTCTTATTATCCTAAGACCATGATGACTAAACACCCAAGAACTGTTTCTAGAGACTCTTTCAAGAACAACAGTTTCAAAAAGAGTTCACACACCACAACCTTCTCTAACATGCATTCAAACATCATACATTATTTTAGAAGAAATGTTAACCAACCACTAAAGAGTGATTCAGTTTCACGAACTGTAAGAGTGAAATAGGTCTGGATACCAAAAGAATGGATCCATAAAATTGACTTTGCAGGACCCGAAATGATGCAGGGACCTAAATGAAATTTTCTGTCTTGCAGGGACAGAGTTCTCAGAAGAAAGCAAGATCATGGATCTTGAATAAAGGGTGCTCGGCACACATGACACGAGAAAATGATCTACTCAAGAATCTTGTGATGTGCAGAGGGCCATCTGTCACTTTTGGGAACAAGGCCAAGGGTCGAGTAGTTGGAAAAGGATGCGTGGAGCATAATGGCATAATCATCCAGAACGTGTCTTTAGTCACCAATCTGAAGCACAATCTTCTAAGCATCAGCCAGTTGAGTGAAAGTGGCTACATTGTCAGTTTAGAAGAATCAGAGTGCCACATCATAGACAAGCTGACCCATGTTGGGTTTGAGTCTACGATGGAAAACACGAGTTGCCATTAATTAAATTCTTGCCAAGGATCGTTCTTAGGGTACCAGGAATAAATTTCAATTAAACAAACCATGCGAACCTATGCATGCTCCTACAAAATTAATTGAAGAGGATGGAATTTAGGAATACCTGATCTACACCGTTTGATCTACAGATCTAGATCGGAGAATAAAACGATGAAGTGAATCTGTATCAGAATCTGAACGCCGGCGATGAACAGATGTTCCTACAGATCTGATCTTCTGATCTGTTCCCTTGCTCCTTGGAAATCTGGTGAGGATTATCTACCAAGTTGGATCCGAGATCTGGAGAAATCGATCAGTTTCTCCCTCCTGGATCGCCGCCGCCGTCTCTCTCTATATTTTCAATATACTGAAAAGCTTGCTTGATCTGATAGAGAGAAGGCCTATATATAGTGTTAGGGTTTTGAGAAACCCTAACCCTAATGGGCTTGAGCAGTTCATGGGCCAGACCAGGAACCAGATGCAAATAATAAAGTGGGCCCTCTTTATTAATTAATCCTTCATTGTTCAACCCAGAACATAATTAATTAATAAAACATTGTTTTAACCTTCACCACGGTAACAATGCTGACTCGCCCCTTTATTACCACGTTATTAGGAACGGGTTGTACCAAACTAACATGATCCACATATTTAAGGTTTTAGACATTCATTAATTAATTTGGCTTATAACAATCAGCCATAATTAATTAATCTCTTATTTCCTGAGTAATACCACTCACTCCTTTTCACTTATGTATGAATTAAATAATTCAACCTGCAAGGTTTAGCATAATGAACCTTGTGAGCTCCTCAAGGAATGTCACCATCCTGAAACGGATATGCTTACCTAAACGTCCAGCCTAAGAAGGCCACACACAAGTTGCCAACACCCAAAATACGGGTATAAGAGTACATGTAAGACTCGCCACCTTGGTAAATCAAAGTGTGGTCAATCTGTGTGTGCCCCTTATCCTTCAGTTAGGTTTAAGATCATAGGAAGTATGTTAGGGATCTGGCTCATTCGTATGTCAATGTGAATGGCACATCCCACTGTTGATCCCATCAATACATAACTATGTACCGACACATCAAGTAGCTAGGATAAGCCCACTTATGAACCGATGTGCCGCAGCTTAGACCGACAGCCTATCCAGGGACTGTCTCAACTGTGATACAGTTTATATCTCGCTAGGTCAAACGACTCATATGATCCTTTGTGATCTCCTACACACCATATGGTCATCCCTATAGGCGAGATAATAGGATATTATGGTTCGTTGTATGTTTGTTTCATCAGACAACGAGCATTGTTGCAGCAACATATATGAAGACTAGTGTACAAAATACTTAATCATATATGCTTTCAGTATAAAATCCCAACAATCTCCCACTTATACTTAAAGCATAATACCATTGCTTTATCAAAGTATTAAGTGTGTCTATACTATCAATCACTCCCATTGCATTCACGTTACCTCTTGTCAAGATTTTTCGTATGATGTGATACCACACATCCTATGTGTTTCACCACCTTGTGAGTCTTGGGTTCCCTTGAGTTTGTCATTGCACCAACATGATCACAATTCCATGTGATTTAGGCAAACTCAGAACACACACCTCTAGAGGATAACACTGAAGTTATACTGCTTCTTGCGAAGCTAATGAAGCTGTCAAAAACTCAACCTTCATACCAGAATCCGCAACACACTACCGTGTTAGATTCCTATAACTCCTCCTCCAAGGCCAACACATAGTTAGAGGTCGATTTCCTTTCCTTATGATCCTCCTGGATATCCGATGCCATTCAACTCACATGGCTCATTCATTAACCAATGTGCCTATCCAGAGTTGAACTGATATCTGTTTAACATGCTTATAGCAGTACAGATATCTAACTTTGTTCATTTACAATATAGAAAGATAACAATCTTTCTTGCTATGAACGACTCACTACAGAATCAATTTAAGCAACTTGAGATACCCAAACATCTTATTCTTGTGACAACACAAGACTTTAATTCAAAAGATGTTCCAAAATCTCATAAGTCCTACTTCTGAAACTGTTCGGATAACCATCCTTTATGCCTGATAATATCTCCACACCGTCTCCGAATGTGAAAATACCATCTACATAATGTGCAAGGAAAACCACGCTTTCGCTGACACATAACTGGTACATGAAACTCTCATTCTTGATAGACAATATCGAAATGTCTGTTTCATGACATTGAAGCTCCTTTAAGTTCATACTTGAACTTCCCAGGGTTCCAGACATGATGCTTTTCGCTGCACATAACTTATCTGGTTGTTGCATACAGATGTCGTCACCTTATATCAAGGTACCCGTTTATAAAATACGGATGACGTCATCTATCTTCCAGATATTTAGATTCATATGTGCTATTATGGTTAAAAGAATTCGAATGGGTTTAATAATTGCAACCAGTGAGAAAGTCTTGTTGTGAAACATACCTTACTGACTAACCTAGACTCTCGAATATACTAGGTTGCCATTCGAGCACTTTTCTTGTATATCAATCAGTTGCTTATAGCTGGTAAGCTATTTGGCAATCACTGATCCTGATACACAACCATAACATTTACTGATTCATTTCTGAATCCATGACTTGACGTCATTAAACTGTTTCTTTTGTCTTAACAGCTTCGTTGCGCTTTAAGGGATAAGTACGATGTACTTCGTTAAGATGGGAACAAGTCCAGAGACTGTTTCCAGGAACTAGTACCATTAAGCCTGTTAAGGCAACCTCCCACTGCAACGATGCTCCTTTTACGTTGTCAGTTAATTGTGCATTAATTTGTGGTTTACCACCTTACACAGGTGACCGTGCAATTGGTACCATACCTTCCAAGGTATGCTCAATATGCCACGGGGTATTTCCTGATGGATTTGAATTGTCTTCTCTAAAACGTTAGAGAACAATCTCACTTTTGGATTCATGATTTCATACTATACAACTTGCTTGTATCTAGGATACACAAAGCAACCATCTTTTTCGTTTGCCTGGAATAGCCCACAAAGCAGTACTAGCTTAAACCATTCTTCCAAATAGTCAGTTTCCTATATCAGCTTAACAGTCGAATTACCCATCATTGCCCTTTGACAGAGTCAAGATCTGCTAGGGTATTTGGAACTGATTTAGAAGGCACTAGATTAAGCAAACACACAACTACTTTTGGCGCTCTTCCCAAAAACAAAAATTTGACAAAGCTGGCATAACTTATGAACTTGTAAAGACTCTTATTTTGTTTTACCTACACTATCCCAATCGAGGAATAATAGGTGTAGTTAACTGGGATGCAATCCCTTTGCTCTGCTAGATACTGTAAAACCCCATCACTTAAGATATACCATTATGAATTAACCATAATGTTTTTACGGTCTTGTTTAACTTATTCTCTACCTTAGTCTTGAGCGCTCTTGATTAAAGCAAGAGACTAAGACTTGAAGTGAACTAGATAAACATATCCAAATCTTAAATGATTTTAGTATCAATGCCTGTTAAGGCAACTGCAGAAGTAGACTCAAACTAGCAAACCAGAGCAAACACGAAATAACTTATAGAGATACAATCGCCTATTAAAATGCCTGGTTACCATCTTATACCTCTAAGTAGTTGTCATAAGTACCATTCTCATGAATACCTGGATTGGATCCATAATTCCATGAATTACTTAAAACTACTTAGACTGATGTAACCTATCTCTATAGAGATTCTTTAAATTATACCTTAGAACACTGATAGTTTATGTAATCAAGTAATGAAGCGAAAATCATCCATAATAGAAAACACTGTTATTCATTATGATAGAAACTCTATCGAATAACTGATAATCCAATAGATGAAAAATATGTTCATCAAAACCAAAACAACATCTCTTCAGAAACTTGAATCAAAACAGAGTTTTTAACATAAACTTAAAGCAAATAACTTCAACAGCTTGAGAACAATCTCCAGCATCTTCCTTGGAGTTGGTAGTCCCGCCATCCTCAAGCATTATCATCAGCTTGATTCTCTGCATAGCGCAGCCAAAACATGATTAGTATTCACAGTAACCACTACTCACAAGGAGTAGAAAACTGATACTAGACATGTAAATGATGACGTACCTCGTCCATTGGTGTTAACACCTGGACAAATTTGCTTTCCAGTGTCCTAGCTTGCCACAGCGGTAACACTTGCCCTATCCTTTAACTTTCCCAGCCTTTTTCTTTGGAGCATAAAATCTATTGTTCCCACCAGCAGTTTTCTTGTTCTTATTCCTAGCCGTTCTCTTAGGTTTTGCTCGTTTAGGAGCAGTAGAGCGGCTATCGGAAGAAACCAAAACTGCTTTTTTGGGTTCCATCAAGGACTGTGCTGCCATCAAGTCACTGAGTAACTCATTAAGAGTATACTCCTTCTTGTTCATCACAGCATTCAACCTGAAGTTTTCAAAGGACTTGGGAAGAGAGTTTAGTATGATATCGACTTGGGCTTCCGCGTCAATACCACCACCATGCAACGTTAGTTCATCCATGAGGTGAGTCATGGCAACAACGTGCTCTCTCACTGAACTGCCTTCAGACATTTTCTTAGTCATAATCTCCCTCATGAGATTGAATCTGACAGTTCTGTCCGTCTCCCCATAAGTCGTTGTTAGATTATCCATAATCTCACAGGCCTTATCATAATGCTGATGTTGTAGCTGCAGTACCTTACTCATAGTGGTCATCATGTAGCATTTCACTACATTATTAGACTTGATCCACTTATCGTAAGATTGATGCCGCTCGGGAGTAGCATCAGTAGCTGGGACTGGCGGACAAGGATCAGTAAGGACTAACTTGTGTTCTTCCGCAACAAGGATATAATCCAAATTACGTTTCCATTCAAGGAAATTCGGACCATTGAGAGGATTTTGAGCGAGAATATTAATGACATTATTCATAGACATATCTGAAAACAAATAAGCAAATTAAAGTAAGCACATACTACGAATAATTGAAACAAATATGCATATAACCTTTAGATAAAACAATGCAATTTGTTTCCTCCAATTGCCCAAGCTAATTTGTCGCAAGCTACCCGAGTAGTCCGTGTACGACAAACACTCAACCAGACCATAAAAGATCCTTTAATTTCTTAACATGCCAGGTATCTTTAGCAAAAAAAATTAATATTGGAGATCCCAAGACCATGTTCACCTATCCGGAGCAGGGACATCATTCATGAGTTGTACTCCAGGTAACATCTAAGCCAAAATAACCACAAGCCTAACTCCAGATATTAAAAGGCGATTTAGCATACGTACTGGACCCATGCCTCATGCCCTTAACATCATTTGTTATCCCACTTAGATTAATCTTAGAGACCAGTGAAAGTTGTCTCAATGCAAGCTACCCGAGTAGACCCTTTGCTTAGAGGCTCCCACTTCTCATCTTAAAATAAGTGTTTTATTTGGAAACCTCATCGCATTGGAACTGGTGAGGGACCCTTAACGTAAGCCACCCGAGTAGACCTTTTACGCTTCGAGATGCCCCACTTCCAATGAGAAGTCGTATTTGTGGAGGTCTAATGATCTTGGTTAGAAAAGAATCAAAATCCAGCTTAGTATTTTTAATTCTAAAGGTTTCATGCGCAAACATTATTTTATGTTCCCATAAATTATGTCACACCCAAAATTCCATCATAAATTAATATGATCCCGGAATTTATAGACATAATTTAAAACATAAAATAAATCACATAAGACATTCTCAAAAATTAAATTACAACATGCTTATAAAAGTAAATAATTAAAGCAAATAGGCATGCTTTCCTATTATTTACTAGTGCGCACATAATAAATCACATCAATACGAGAATAAGTAAATAAACAAATAAATTTTCGTGGCCCCTCAGATGCGATTACATGGAAATAAATTAAATCTAACTATTACAAGATTTAATTCCAATACAGATCTTCAAACTGGGCCTTCGTTGGACTTGAAATCTGATTTGAATTGCATTAACAACAACTGGGCTTCAAATTAGGGTTTCAGGCCCAAAGGGGAGCCAAACCCTAATCTAAGGTTGCGGGCCGCCTCCGGGCTGAGAAGCCCAATTTTCGGCCCGGGCTTGGAAACCTTAGGGTTTGGAAACCATAGTTTCATGCAGCAGCCGCCAGACTCATTGTCAGCCGCCGGCGCCGCCTTTTCGGCCGCCGCCTGCGGCCGGAACCCGCGTCCAGCCCATTGCCCGCGCTCAACCCCACTGCCAGACGGTCCGCCGAGCCGTGGATTCGCCATTTCCGGCAACTTGGAGTTCTCTCGACGCAGCAGCGAGGCTGCGTAACAGCCTTCCCCTCCGCGACCACCGTCACCTCTGCTCAGCCGTGCGCGGCCCTTCCTTCTGCACCTGCGTCGTCACCGGCAGCAGCTGCGCAGGGCAGAGCCGACACCGATGACCGAGCTTGTAGCCCGGCTATGCACGACCCTGCGCCTGCTCGTGACCCCCGTCGCACGCAAAGGGGAGACAGGCGCGGCCCAACCATAGGGTTGAAACCCTACCGCCGCCACCCGTTTGCGCCGCCTCGGCCGGATCTGGGAGCTTGCTGGCCACCTGCACGTTGCTGCAGGACCGCTGCCGACCTGGGCTCGCCAGAAACACGCGCAGCAGCTTGAACAGGCGTGGCCCAGCCACAGGCAGGGGTTCTGCCCGCCGTCGCCACCTGCCACCGCTCGCCTCCGCCGGCGGCTACCCTAGTTCATATCGCTTCTTTGTTATTCGTTCTTCGTTTCTCGTTCTTCCTCCGGATCTCAGATTTTTACAGATTTGAATAATAAATAAAACACAGAAAAAAATAGATCTAGATCTATTACATGATTTCCTATCAAATCTAACCACGGATTTTCTCATGGTGAAAAACATATCCAAAAACGAGAAGGCCACGAGAACAAAAACAACCACGACAATTTAAATCCATCCATGAACATACATATTTATTTAATTTGAAGAATCAGAGTGCCACATCATAGACAAGCTGATCCATGTAGGGTTTGAGTCTACGATGGAAAACACGAGTTGCCATTAATTAAATTCTTGCCAAGGATCGTTCTTAGGGTAACAGGAATAAATTTGAATTAAACAAACCATGCGAACCTATGCATGCTCCTACAAAATTAATTAAAGAGGATGGAATTTAGGAATACCTGATCTTCACCGTTTGATCTACAGATCTAGATCGGAGAATAAAACGATGAAGTAAATCTGGATTTGAATCTGAATGCCGGCGATGAATAGTTGTTCCTACAGATCTGATCTTCTGATCTGTTCCCTTGCTCCTTGGAAATCTGGTGAGGATTATCTACCAAGTTGGATCCGAGATCTAGAGAAATCGATCCGTTTCTCCCTCCTGGATCGTCGCCGCCGTCTCTCTCTATATTTTCAATATACTGAAAAGTCTAGCTTGATCTGATAGAGAGAAGGCCTATATATAGTGTTAGGGTTTTGAGAAACCCTAACCCTAATGGGCTTGAGCAGTTCATGGGCCAGACCAGGGACCAGATGAAAATAATAAAGTGGGCCCTCTTTATTAATTAATCCTTCCTTGTTCAACCCAGAACATAATTAATTAATAAAACATTGTTTTAACCTTCACCACAGTAACAATGCTGACTCACCCCTTTATTACCACGTTATTAGGAACGGGTTGCACCAAACTAACATGATCCACATATTTAAGGTTTTAGACATTCATTAATTAATTTGGCTTATGACAATCAGCCATAATTAATTAATCTCTTATTTCCTGAGTAATACCACTCACTCCTTTTCACTTATGCCTGAATTAAATAATTCAACCTGCAGGGTTTAGCATAATGAACCTTGTGAGCTCCTCAGGGAATGTCACCATCCTGAAACGGATATGCTTACCTAAACGTCCAGCCTAAGCAGGCCACACACAAATTGCCAACACCCAAAATACGGGTATAAGAGTACATGTAAGACTCGCCACCTTGGTAAATCAAAGTGTGGTCAATCTGTGTTTGTCTCTTATCCTTCAGTTAGGTTTAAGATCATAGGAAGTATGTTAGGGATCTGGCTCATTCGTATGTCAATGTGAATGACACATCCCACTGTTGATCCTATCAATACATAACTATGTACCGACACATCAAGTAGTTAGGATAAGCCCACTTATGAACCGATGTGCCGTAGCTTAGACCGACAACCTATCCAGGGACCGTCTCAGCTGTGATACAGTTTATATCTCGCTAGGTCAAACGACTCATATGATCCTCTGTGATCTCCTACACACCATATGGTCATCCCTATAGGCGAGATAATAGAATATTATGGTTCGTTGTATGTTTGTTTCATCAGACAGCGAGCATTGTTGCAGCAACATATATGAAGACCAGTGTACAAAACACTTAATCATATATGCTTTCAGTATATAATCCCAACAACCCACGAGACCAAAATCAGAGGCATTAGGAAAGGTTGTCTTTACATTGTGGATTGGTCCAGTGGAGAAGAAGGAACCTGCCTCATTGCGCACAGTTCCTCGGATGGTGTAAATTGGCTGTGGCACAAAAGATTGAGTCACTTGAACTTCAACTCGATCAGACATCTAGCAAAACATAATTTAGTTAAAGGACTGCCGCAGAAAAGTTCCAAAAATAAGGAGTTTTTAAAGCTTGCTAGCTCGGGAAACAGATAAAAGCCTCATTCAAGAACAAGCCAATTACAGCAAGCACGAATAGAATTCTAGAACTGCTCCACATGGATTTGTTTGGACCAGTTACTCCGCCCAAGATTGGAAGAAGGAAATTCTCATCAGTAGTTGTTGACGACTACTCAAGATATACGTGAGTAGTGCTGCTCAAGTCCAAGGATGAAGTCAAGATTCAACTGCCAGAACTGATTACCCAACTTTAAATCGACAAAGGGGTGACAGTTAAGAAGATAAGGTCCGACAATGGAATGGATTTTTGCAATGGACCACTCATGGATTTTTACGCTGAAATTGGAATCGGGCACAGAAAGTCTACTCCAAGATTTCCTCAACATAATGGTCTTGCTGACTGAAGGAATAGAACACTCAAAGAAGCAGTGAGGACCATGTTGGCAGAAATCGACCTTGGAAAAAGATTTTGGGGAGAAGCCTTGATGACAGCCTACTTTTCGCGTGCGTGAAACACATTAGTGCAAGTGCACACTATCACAAGTAATATAAAATAAAGTATTCTCCGAGTATCGAATCCATAGGGAAGGGTTAAAGGTGCACAAACACTCAACTTGGTTTAATTGATGGGGGAAAATGATTTGATTTGTTTAGTTAACCTAGGCATGATTTAATAAGTAAATAACCATAAACATAAAAACAGGGGATGACTAAAAACAGGGGAAAAATGGGCAAAACGGATCAGAAAAATTTCTTTTTAATCGATGAGAAAAACGACCTAGGCTATGGAATCACTTGCTACAGATAATATGCTACAGCATCGCGAACAGCACAGAGTAAAGTTGCTGCCAACTATGGTTCTCAACTAGATTTTCCAAAATAGGTGAGATAGCCTCTTCTAAATTAATTAAAATATTCCTATGCCCAATTCAATTTAGATTCAGCACCAATCATCACTCTCCTAGGCATTTCTACAAACACAAACCACATATTCCTATGCAAGAAGTGTGTAATATTTGGGGTTTCTTCTCCTAACATCGATTTTCCCAAATCTAAGCCAAGCATGAATCACAAACATTCAAGTTCCCACAAGAGCTGTGATTTTAAGAATTAAACCACCAAAATATTCAAAACTCCATTCATTCAAGATGCATAACATTCGGTTCACATCAAGCAAGTTTCATCCATAGCCATGGTCTACGAAATTAGCTCATATTTACAAGAGTGAAAGCTGAAATCATGTTTTGAGAACTGAAAGCCATAATTAAATACAGGAATTTAAAGATAAAGGGACGAGAGGAAGAATCCCCCTTCGATTAGCTGCAGCACGAGACGATTCCTCAACCTCGAGCTGGCTTCTCGTCGGCAATGGCTGAGATGCAGCTCGCCTCCTTCCTCTGTCGTGTGTTCTTCCTGCTCCCAGCTGAAATCTCCAGCTTGATGTGTGGCGATGAAAATAATGTGAGTGTTCTTCTCTCTTTCTCTCTCCTTTGGGCTTTTATATCCTTCCCCAATTTTAGGTTTCCACTTTTAGGAACATTCCCAAATTGTCCTTGGGGAAAGTAGGTGAATTTCTGCTATTTTCGCACACCCAGCTCAGCAATTTTGATTTTATCCACGTCATTCCCGAAATTTGACCAAGTTGATTTTGGACTGGGTCAGCTCAGCTTTGCTACAGCATCTTCTTTCATTGCTCCAGCATAGACTTCAAACATTAAGATCATTTCCTGCACGACAATTCACTCCAAATCCTCCAAAAACAATGTTATTTACTCCAAACATGAATTAAACACGGAAGGACTCGAACAACTAAAAACAAGGCTAAAACAACACTTATTTGGGTAAACATAGACGAAAGACTCTCTAAAACGAACTAAAATAAAAGAGAATATAACTCTTTTTCAAGAGTTATCACCTACTACATGCAAAATCGAAGTGCATTCAACACGCGGCTATACAAGACTCCCTACAAGATATACAATGGTCATAAGCCTTTTTAGCTCATCTTTGTGCGTTTGGTTCTCCATGATATATTCACAATAACGGGAAGTCCAAATTGAATACCTTCAGCCCTAAGGCTGATGAAGGTGTGTTCCTAGGTTATGTACACCCTTCATATAAGGGATATAGGGTAGTCAATAAGACAACCCAACTTGTGGAAATAACATTTCATGTTGTATTTGATGAAGCTACTCTAGTGCGCAAGACACTACAGGAACTGAGTCTGGAAAATTATGAGATCCAGGATGTCAATGAGGAACCTAAAACTGATCTTGATCATAATCGAACAGTTCCTCCGACTAGATCTATGAATGATGATCCTGAGACTTCAGTTGCCTCGGCTGGACTTGAAACAATCGAGAGGGCCAATGATGCTAATGTCATTTCTGAGGCCTTAAAGTTCATAAACATAGAAGATCAAAGCGAAGAGAAGCCCCCTGAAGCCAACACAATAGTTTTGGAGGTAGAGCAACCTGAAGTCAAGGAGGTCATTCCTGAAGAAGTTGAGGAAACAACCCCAACTGACCAGCCAGTTGCTGTGGAGAATCCAGTTTCAGAACATGGAGGTGAACCATCTCACCAAGAACCCCCAGCAGTTTCCAAGACGCCAGTTGCTCTCGTTGAAGTCGTAGCTATAAAGAAGCCCAGTTGGCTAAGAGATCATCCTATAGAAGCTGTTCTAGATGATTGTGGGAAATCCTGTTTGAACAAGACAAGACACTGCATTGATGTCTTGCTTCACATCCCAGATTGAACCTGTGAAGATCGATGAAGCTCTTCAATCAACAAATTGGATTAATGCGATGCTAGAGGAACTAGAAGAGTTCATTCACAACAATGTGTGGTACCTGGTGGATAGACCAACACATCAATCCGTAATTAGCACCAAATGGGTCTTCAAGAACAAAAGAGACGAGACCGGTACCATCGTTTGAAACAAAGCTAGATTGGTTGCCAAGGGCTACGCTCAATGTGAACGAATATACTTCGATAAAAGGTTTGCACCAGTTGCCAGGCTGGAAGCTATTCATCTATTCTTAGCTTATGCAGCTTATCACAACTTCAGAGCTCTCCAAATGGATGTGAAGAGTGCTTTTCTAAATGGTCAATTGAAGAAAGAGGTCTACGTCGAACAACCCCCAGGTTTCGAGCAAGGAAACCAAGTCTACAAGCTAAGGAAAGCCTTGTATGGACTAAAGCAAGCTCTTAGAGCATGGTATGAAACTCTCTCATAGTTTCTACTCAAGAATGGATTTGAGAAAGGGGCAATCGACCGAACTTTGTTCAAGATAAAAGATGCAGAGGATATCTTGCTTGTCCAAATCTATGTAGACGACATTATCTTCGGCAGCAAGAACTCAAGTCTTTGTGAGAAGTTTGCCTAGTTGATGCATAACAAATTCCAAATGAGTATGATGGGCAAGATGACATACTTTCTTGGATTGCAAGTTGATCAGTCTGATGAAGGGATTTTCATTAGTCAGAAGAAATATACTCAAGATTTGATCAACAAATTCTGTCCGGAGAAGACAAAATCCTTGAGGATTCCTATGAGCACCAGTTCTCATATCACTCTTGATGAAGAAGGAGAACCAATTAATCCAACTACTTATCGAGGGATAATTGTTAAACATGAAAGGGTGAGAAATTTATCTAGCCACTTTGAATAAATATACATGTTATATAGCCACAAGTTTAAAAATGTATGGTTTTTGGCCACTTTCCAATGATTGGAGAGAGAATTTAACATTTGAAATTGTTAAACATTAATTGTTTTTGGATTTATTACCCCCCCCCCCCACCCACTCTCTCTCTCTCTCTCTCTCTGTGTCGAGACTGCACCTTCTCCAGCCACCACCGACAACCACTGTTGGACCTTCGAGATCTCGAATAGCACCGATTTTTACTATCGGAGTAAAAGAAAATTACCGTGAGGTCCCATTCCATCGATTATAATGTCTGGAGAAGAAGAAAACCTGAACCAAGTAAGTTAATTCCCAATTTTTTTCTTCAAAATTTATGTCTTTTTTTTCTCATATTTCCATCGATTTGTATGCTTTTTAGGTTCAAATAGATGTTTAATTGTGAATATAGTTGATTAGGTTCATATTTCATCGATTTCTATGCTTAAATATGACTAGAAACAATGTAGGAATGGTTTTTGCTGTGTTTTACTGTGAAAACCTGCCCTAGGAGAGAGACGACGAGATCTCGATATGCCGAATCAAGATTTTCGGTGGAAGAAGAGCACGATACGTGCTACGTGGGCTCTGATCACCCACGAGATTGAGGTGGAGGGAGCGGAGAACGAGATGTGGTTTCGAGTTGGTGAAACCAACATTCGACTTGGTGCTGAGGAGTTCTGTTTGATGACTGGGCTGCGGTTCGGAGATTCAGGTTTTGACCCTACTGGGGTTCATGATTTGCTGAAGGATGGTTGTTTGTATTCTCATTACACATCCTTGCCTACTATTGATCAGCTGCATATTGATTTTATGAACACCGAGCTGACTTTGAGCGATTCTGCTGATGATTACGTGAAGATCGCTCAGATTCTATTTGTCTACCGTATGCTTATGTGCTTCGATGGGAAGTGACACGTAGACCCATGGGTTTATGCATTGGTGGAGAGACCTCATCAGTGGAGGGCATTCCCTTGGGGCTCGTGGTCCTTCAGTATCTTGCTGCATCAGATGTCTGTCGTGATCACTTCCTCGAAGACAGACAAGGTGCCTTTTGTGCATATATACAACCTTGTTTGGGTGTTGGAGGTAATTGTTTATAATTTTTATTTTTAATTTATAAAAGATTATAATTGTAAATTATTTACATTATTGCGCAGGCATGGTCGTACGAGGTGATCCCTGATCTGGCAGCCTCAGTTGCGATGCGCCTTACACCAGAGGAGGGTCAGGCGACTGGGCCTCGATGCTTGTTGTGGAGACCTCTATATATTCGGGACTCTGACTTCACTACTTTTTTCAGACAGGAGGTAATTATTGTTTACAGTTTTTTATACTTATATTATAATTAAGTATTATTTGATTTATTTGATTTATGTTTGTTTTCAGCATGACTACAGTACTTCACTGCAGCCAACTGATGATGAGGCCGTTTCTGAGAGTTGGCTCAGCTTGAAGAATGCTGAGAACCCGTTGATTTGGAGATTTATACCTTATAGGGGCTTCAAGCCCCAACGATCAGCCTCTCAGCGGCCTTCTGCCACTACCTCGAGGTCTTCTTCAAGAAGGGTTCCGCAGCAGCCACAGTCGTCGCCACAGTGCCAGCCATCGCCACAGCGCCAGCCATTTCCACAGCCACAGTGACAACCATCGCCAGTGTTCGATATGGGGAGCGGTTTTGAGATTCCAGTCTATTTTTCTTTCGAGCATACTGAGCTTCCTCGGCGGTCGGCTCCGAAGCGCTCGCGGCGTTCCTTATCTGCAGAGCCTCTAGAGGTACTTGTGTTTAGATTTACATACTGGTTTATAATTTTTATTTGATTATATTTTATATTTTATTTTAATATTTATATTATTTTTTCAGACCGGACGACCTCCATGGTTCGGGGTGCACGAGCTGCCCGAGGATGGCATAGTCCGATTCGCAGATTGCCTAGCCCAGCCATTAGCTGATCGGCTCGTGCAGCCACTTGCAGATCGCCTTCTGCCGCTACTGGCAGATTGGCTCCTGGATCCACTTGCAGATCGCCTCATCGATCCAGTGGCACAGCAACTTGTGTATCCATTGGAGGAGCGACTTGTACAGCCATTAGCAGATTGCATGATTGATCCAGTGGCTTAGCGAGTGATTCAGCCATTGGCAGATCGCATGATTGATTTGGTGGTTCAGCGACACATTCAGCCAGTGGCAGATAGACTCACGCGGCCGGTGGCAAATCGCGTGGTTCATATGATTGTGGAGCCGGTGGCTTCCAGGGTTACTCAGAGGTTGAAGATCTTCTTACGGGACCTCACAGATCATTTACTTTGCCGCCCTAGCAGGAGCCAGACCCCACCTTTCCACTATTCTACTGGATTTGGCTCTGCCGGCCCCACCACCTCTTCCACTGCCGGCCCCACCACCTCTTCCATCCGCCGGACTATTGGGGGTTCGAGGATGTTATCAAATAATCTATCTTATATGGATGATCCGGCACAGCAAGTGAGGGTGCCTGGAACGGGTATGATTATGAGTAGGGCGCTGTATTTCAGGCCGCTGAATGACCCGAAGGAGAATATCTCAGAAGATGTAAGTGTATAACTACTAGTTGTGAATTATTTGAATATCAACTTTATATTAATACGTTTTTTGTGATATTTCGATACAAAAGAGGACATGTCGACATCTCAATTTGATATCGAGATCTCAACATCAAATCGAGATCTCGATATGTCCTACTTCGTCTCAAAATGTATTAAAATCAAACTTAATCTCAAATTAATATTAAATTAAGACATTAAATGATATAAACATATATTACTTGACATATATTAATCACTTAAAACTTCTTTTAACGTAATACATTCTACATGTGAATTGATCCATACATACAATGTTTCTATTTGAAATGTTCATATCTTATAGATGTTTGAATATGATGAAGTAGAAGTATTATAATACAAAGTAACCATCTTGTTAATGAATGAACTATTGCAAGTTTCTTTGTTATCGAATCAAAAATGCTTAAATGAATGTTATGAGAGTTGATTATCCTCCAAATTTAGTGAATTAAACATCCAATTTGCCAATGATCACACAAATCAAGATCTCGATTTGGATTTCGAGATATGTCGAGACAGCAATAGAAATTGTCTTGACTCAAACCCTAGAAATCACAAAATGGGGATATCGAGATCTCGACATCACGATGTCGAGATCTCGACTTCCATATCGAGATCTTGACATCGTGATGTTGAGTTCTCAATATCCCCATTTGCAATTTTGTGAAATCCACCTGAATTCGTATACAAACCAAAACACCTAAACAGATCAAACAGGAACTCAAAAATTTCGTCCAAACATCAGCCACAATATATAAATTCTACGTCAAAACACCAAAACTAACATAAACCAATATACATTAACAACATCTAATCAATTCTTCATAAGCATGCAAATAGAAATAAAGAAATAAAGCAAGTGCCACTACTCACTCATATGATCAACTCTCTCCGGGCATTTTCTTTTTGTATGCCCTGCCTGCTAACATATACTATATGTCTTCGTCCGTTGCCTTCGTGGCCCGTCTTAGGGTGGAGGACTGTTCAAATACACTTCACCAATGGCGATATAAGCAGTGCAGGCACGTGAGTTATGACCGGATTGCCGACACCTCCTACATACTTGAGATCTGCGCGTAGTTGAACTCTCAGCACCAGAACGTGCTCTACTCGTCCTCGGACGGCCAGTCTATCGAACTACTATCGGTGATCTCACAACAAAAGATGTTACCTCCGATGGGAGTACCCAATCCGATGGATGCGGCACAGTCATAATGGTGTGATGATATGTTTGTAGCAGAGTGAATTGTTTGTAGTAGTGTGGCACGTACTCTGATATCGGCTGCGAAGTATATCTGACAATCAAAAAATAAGACACACATGTTATAATAATCTTTAAGCTATTAACTACAAGATATGTGCAATAATGAAAGTTCGAATTAACATATTACCTGAGGGCGGCAGCCGCATGACAACATGGAATCAGATCGAGATTGAACTGACGACACTCACACGTTCTGTGCTCTAAGTCGACATTGTAGCTCCTCTGTTGCCCTTCTGCCTTATATATGTGTGCCGTGGTGGTGCCTCTGACTACAAGATGCGCCCATATTCAGAAAACTCTGCTAACTTCGTCATAGCTATGTGTGTTAGAGCATGATCTCTAGACCGTGCAGTCGCCCGTCGCTCGTGAAACCATCTCTCAACCATAGCTCTGTAAGTCTCAAGAAGTGAACATATGGGCAAACCCTTGCCTATAACAAACGAGAGTTAAGGGATTCGACTGCGTTGGACGTTATGAAGCTGAATCGGGTACCATGGCACTGAGATCTCGACCAACGGTGGACTTCTATATCCAAAAGCCTCTTGTAAGCTAAGTCTGTGCTCCAAAGTAGACATGTGCTTTTGAAATGCCTCGTGCCTATAATAGTAGGTTGCATCTCATAAAACAGCACCAACCTGAGGACCGTACCTCGACATGTTATTCACCAAGTGGTAGTAGCAAATAGCATGTGTAGCATTCGGAAATGCTAACTCCACTGCATTATTTATGCTCTTGTGCTGATCACTGACAATGATCAGTCCTTCGCGATCTCCAAAGCAAGCATGCAAGCGATGCATGAACCACATCCACGACTCATTATCCTTTATGGGTCCAATCCCAATAGCAAGGGGAAATAATTGTTCATTACCGTCTTTCGTCACCGCAACAAACAACATTCCCTTATTCTTGCCCTTCAGATGTGTGCCATCTACAATGATCACTGGGCGCATGAAGCTGTGAAATGCATCGATGCAAGGAGCAAGCGCCAGAAACATGTGCTAGAACAAACTCTCCGAAGAAGTAGATATATCATACATCATGCCTAGGTTACGAGACTGTAGCATGTGTAAGTATCCCGACAGCATCGCATAAGACTTCTCCCACTCGCCGAATACCATTGCAATGGCTATGTTTCTTGCCCGTAGGGCAAAACTGTAATCAATCTTGATGCCGAATTGAATCAACAATTCTACATCATCTCATTTGGCTTTAGAATAGCACCCTCCGCTGCCAACTTACTAGAGAAATACTTACCCAACACTCTTGCGGGCACTCTGCGGGGAGCAACACGATCAATATCCGTCTGGCAGCTGTGCATCAGATCACACTTGAATATTCTCCAAACAGTTCCAGATTGTCTTGCACGTAGCATAAAAGGATAACCATTCCCATGCTTGCATCTGAAGTTGAGCCGAGTAGTGCTGGACCTCTCCGTGGAGTATTCCAAACGGTGATGCAAGTGATGCAGTCCTACAACAAGGTCAAGTTCATCCTTACTGATAAATGTCGCTCCAATGCATAGCTCAGTCGGGGCCCAATCTGCGGGAATAATCCACTCCAAACGCTCAGGAGCATCAACCTCTATTAAATGAAGCACCCAATTCCTTACTTCCTGATCATGTCGAGCTGCAGCCACGGACTGACTCAAGTTATTGTTAGATAGTCCGTACTGATCCATTCGCCCAGGAGCTAGAATCCATCTAGAAAAATCACTGACCAAGGACTCAAACAACCGACTCCGGCCCTCCTCCTCGTCCCTGTCCTCCTCGCTTGCCTCCTCCTCCTCCTCCTCGTCATCACAATAATCATCATCATCATCTGTAGATTCCGCTTCATACTCATCTACGAAATTATCAGCTAATGAGATGCTAGGACCACCCATTCGTGTTGATTGCTGTGACTGTGACTGAGGTGCCTGAAATCCGGACTGATTTTGCTTCAATTTGGTGACCACATAAATAATTGGATCATGCTATTTTCATATAGCATTCGCATAATATCTTCATCGGTCTTCATTCCCGCCTTCACATGCCTCGAGCTCCTAGATATACTGCTCATGTAAAACAAGCAGTAGCTAGTAGTGAGGAGATCACAGTGCATGATCTCACGAATCTCGGACAAAATGACATTGTAGGAGATTCGTTCACGCCTCAAACATATCAATTGCTCGTCTCCGCAAATATACTCGGATCTGTCCCATGCACCACCATGACGTATGATGAAACGTTTATACGACATCTGCGATAAATAAAACAAAAATATTAAAAAAATCAAGAGCATGATCCAGCAGACAATTCAAGATCTCGATTTTAATATTGAGATCTCGGAATCACATTAAAATTAATTGAGATCTCGTGACAAAATCGAGATCTCAAATTGATTTCGAGATCTCGACTACGAATTCGAGATCTCGAAATCAATTCGAGATCTCGATTTCCCTGGGTTTTTCCCTAAGTTCTCTGCGTATTTTTTACGAAGAATAGTCCTAAAATCACTATATTTTCTAAAAAACTAAGATATACAAGTCGATTATGAATACATATCATCATAATAACGCAGAAAATGAATGAAAAATAAGTAAAAACGGTTGAAATCAACATACCTTTGATTTTTGGCTCTCAAAACTCTCTCAACTATCTTCAAAATTTTTTTTGAATGCTTCCTCGTACAATGAAAGATAATTTGTTTGTAAAAGGTTCTAATAAATTTCCAACAACCTTGGTTGTTGGAAATAAATGATAAAATTATTATTTGCAAAAATGGAAATAAATTTAATAAAGTTGATTTTGTCTTGTAGCCGAAAATGAAAGTGAGAAAAAGATAAAAGTACAAAGTTTCTATAAAACTTATATTTTTATGCTTGTGGCTATAAAACACACCCACTTATTCAAAGTGACTAGTTATATGTATTCCCACTATATGAAACATATCATTTAATTTTCGTTCGAAATGCACATTCCCAACTACATTATATGTAAAACCTATTCTGAATAACGAAATGTGCTTAAAAGTTTCACAAATATCTCTCAAAACACACATCTCATAGAAAACACTCTAATATATTTTAGTAGTATTATCAATTCAATATATTTTATTATTTTAATTAATGATTATAAAAAAGTTGCGATGCATTTTCTATTTTTTAAGATATAATGAATATTTTGCATATTGTGTAAAAGAAGAAAAAAATGTTTAATGGCATAAAAATTCTTGCAATAATTTAAATATAAAAAAAATTATAAATTCAAGATGGATTACCATTGACATTGAAGGATTAGAACAAAAAATAAATAAATTTCAAAGGATGAATAGAACTAATTGACATGTATAGTGAAATGCACATTCTGAATACAATGTATGAAATAAATTTACAGACTCCCATATAGAGTATTTGCAGTTTTTTTTTTTTTTTTTTTTTTCCTGCAACTGCTGGAACTCCGAGAACTAAAACAAGTTCGGAATCATGTCGGCTTATGCAGCTCTAGTTTCTGTTATGCATATCATAGATCGGATCCAGCTTCATCCCCGCCCCCCTACTTTTCTTGAACAACACCACATTGAACTTGTCACTAGAAAGGTTACTTACCTGCAGGAATTTCTTGAATCTTACAATTCTAATTTTAGCTATAGCTCAGACGCAGATCCCTTGGAGAGTCGAATTGCGGATGTAGGTCATGCGGCCGAAGACTTGATCGAGTCCCACATCGTTGATAACATCACAAATCATGGGCAAGCAGCCACTTCGGTTGGCTTGGATCAAGCGCTGGATAAGGTGGTCGAAGATATGGAATGCATCGGAAACGAGGCTATGGAAATTAAAGAAACCATGGGAGTCCAACCCCAGCTGGACAGAATTTCAATGACTCCACTTCTTTGAGATCTTCTTCCGTCGCCCAGATGGTGGGTGTTGATGATGTCTTGCTTGAGGTGATGGATAAGCTAGTCGATCTCCAAACCATTCCGATTGTTGGGATGGGCGGCATTGGTAAGACTGCTCTTGCATCAAATATTTTCCGAAAACCACTTATTAAGGAGTACTTTCATATTTGTGATTGGGCTGCAATCTCTCAACAGTATTGCTTACGGAAGATTCTTCAAGAAGTTCTAAATCAACATTTATCTATATTAGCATAAACATTTGTCAGGTAGGAGATACATGATTATTTTGGATGAGTATTGAGGCATGGGATGAAGTTCGTAGATTTTTTCCAGATAACAAAAATGGCAGCAGAATATTAGTCACAACTAGGTTTTCAAATCTGGCTTCTAACTTAACCTACTCTAATAGCTTTGAATTGAAACTTTTGAATGAGGCTAGTAGTTGGAATCTGCTCTCCAAAATTGTGCTTGGTGATGAGGGTAGTTGCCCTCTTGAGTTGGAGGAAACTGGGAAAATAATTTCTAGAAGCTGCAGAGGACTTCCACTGTCTATTGATGTTTGGCAAAGCGCAAACATGCGAAAGAATTTTGGGATTACGTGGAAGAAAACTTGAGTACTATTGTGATTTTAGAAGATGATGAACTGTGCTTAAGAACATTGCACATGAGCTACAAACACTTGCCAATTTATCTGAAACCATGTTTTCTGTATATGGGAGTTTTTCCGGAAGATAAGGCCATCCGCGTCTCAAAGCTGGTGAAGTTATGGGTTGCTGAAGAATTTGTGAAGCCAATAACTGGCAAAAGCTTGGAAGAAGCGGCAAAAGAGTATTTAAAGGAGCTCGTTGTTGGAAACATGAAATTCTGCAGAATCCATGATTTGTTGAGGGAATTGTGCTTGAGAGAAGCTGATAAGGAAAGGTTTTATTATGTGGTGAGACCACATACTCCTCTAGGAATAGCAAATGAGCAACGGCGCATTGTTGTTTGTCGCAGCACAACAGAGAAGGAAGCCATGGATGCCATGCAGCTCGTTCTTTGATATGTGATCTGCAGGAAGTTCTACCACCACTTTGTTTTAGATTGCTAAGGATATTGAAGTTTCGATCCATCAGAGCTACACATTCCCTTGAAAATGTGTTTCAACTAGTTAATTCTCGATACCTAGACTAGATATCAGCACTGCTAGATGGCAAACATTGTCCAGATTACCTTCGTCATTATGTTTACTGTGGAATCTACAAACATTAATCTTTGAGGGGATCACTGCACCAACTGAAATCTGGGACATCCCACAGATTAGGCATCTCCAGTTTAGAGGGCTCCCTCTCCCGGATCCTCCAGGTGACAGAGGTGGCATTGTCTTGGGAAACCTGCAAACTCTGGTGACAGTAAAAGATCTTAATTGCAGTGAAGAGGTGGTTAGAAGAATTCCCAACATAAACAGTAGCTGCTAAAAGCCGCCATCTTAGCAATCTTGCAAGTCTAGATAAGCTTGAGCACTCCTTTGGCTACTATGCTTTTCCAAAGTTTGGACTTGTTTCCCTGAGGAACCTTGAATTCCCACATTCCCTCAATGCGAATCGGCTACAGGCAGTCCTGGCAAGTCATATTGGAAAAGGCAGGTGCATTGCCCTTTCTTGAGAAGCTCAAACTCTACTGTGGGTGTTTTGGAGGAGGCCATTGGGAAACAAAAGAAGGGCAGTTCCGCAGACTCAAGTTCTTGGGGGTTCACGATAGTGACCGGCTTGAAACCTGGATGACGGAGAGCTCCCACTTTCCATGCCTTGTTCTTCAAGGACTATGGCAGCTTAATGAGATCCATCTAGATTTAAGCAGAAATAGCAACACTTGGATTGGTTGAAGTGAAATTCAGTGGTGAATCTGCTGCCATTTCTGCTAAATGAATAGTAGAGGAGCAAGAGGCATTGTATGGTGAAGTAGGGCTTCAAGTCCAAGCTATGGTATCAGAAAAGAACGAAGCAGTGGTGAGTTTGGCAAGTCCAAACTTTCGTGTTCAATGCTTTGAGTACTAAGAGATATGTATTGTAGCATTGATTTAATTTATGAGTGATTGATAAAGCTTGTAGGCGGCAACAAAATGAGATCCATTCATGGGTGTTGTGCTACCAAGCCCTGCCCTTTAACTCTACATCCTTTTCTATTTGTTGACGTATAGTCTCAATATTCTTTGAGGTCCTTGTAGAAGGAGTTTGCTCATTCAGAAATTGAAAATCGGGGTACAATATATAAATAAAATAAATTGGGATATATTATATTTAAGGGAAGGTCTTGGGTTAGGCAGGCCTAAACGATTTAGGCGGGTTTTATCCATTAACCCCAGCCCAAACCCATATAATATACCCTAATTGGGATTAATAAACCCTATTTGGGATGGGTCAACCCATTTGGGTAGGATAAAACCCGCCTAAACCGTTTAGGCCTGCCTAACGCAAGTTTTTGCCTATATTTAAATGTGGATAACATCCTTCCTAGCTTTATTTCCACAGAATGTTCTTTTCTTTGTAATTTCGAAAAAAGAAGCTTCAAATAACATCTCAGACAAATGAGCTCAATCATAAAAAACATGGCATCTATTAACTGGAATGATTCATGGTTTCCATATTGTTTACATTTCTTGTATTGAGAAACAGCTTATAGAGAAGAATGCATTTTTAACACCCTCACCCTCCCCACCTCCTTTAATATGCACCATTTCTTATGGAAGTAACAGAAAAGGGAACTTCTTATTGATCATAAAAGAACTCATTACTCCATTAGACCAACAACTGAACTTTCGTTTAACCGATTCATAGATGCTTATATTGTCAACAAGATTCCAAAAATGATTATAGTGTCACTTTTAAATAGCTTACTATCCATTTCTACACAAATAACGGTGAATTAACTTCTCTTCCTAATACCACTAAATGTAGAATTTTGGTACGAGAAATATTCATTGACACAAGAAAGTTTTACAGCACATGGGTTTATATAAAAAACGAGAAAGAAAACCTAGAAACCTAGAGGAAAAAGGAAAACCTAAATAAAGATATATATCTTTATCTTCTAACTTCCCTGCATATCTAAACATATATATTCAATATATATCTTCATCAATTATTAAGATATTGATATATCTCATTGATGTATCTCAACACTCCCCCTCAAGTTGGAAGGTGAAGATTGCGAACCCCCAACTTGCCAACCAAATATTTGAGTTGTTCAGCCCCTAACGGTTTCGTGAAAATATCCGCAATTTGTTCCGTTGTAGATATCTCCCAGGGCTCAACATCTTGCGAATCTACTCTTTCTCGAACAAAATAGCAATCCATTTTAACGTGCTTCGTTCTTTCGTGAAGTACCGAGTTCTTTGCTATTTGTCGCGCAGCTTGATTGTCACAGTATAACTTGGTCGGTTTAAATTGTTGTTCATCTAAATCCTTTAGCAGCCATCGAAGCCAAATTATTTCACTAACTGCATTCGCCATAGTGCGATACTCAGCTTCAGCCAATGACCGTGAAACAACGTTTTGTCGCTTCGTGTGCCATGACACAGGAGCGTCTCCCAGCTTGATAACATAGCCCCTTCGAGATCGTCTAGTCATCGGACATGTACCCTAATCTGAGTCACAATACGCCTTTAAAGACAACTCACCATCTGTCAGAATAAATATTCCTTGTCCTAGTGTCCCTTTTATATATCGCAACACTCGCATGGCGGCATCAAGATGTACTTTTTTTGGAGAAGATAAAAATTGACTCAAAACATTTACTCCATACTGGATGTCTGGTCTCGTAACTGTTAGGTAGAGAAGACGTCTGATGAGTCTTCTATACTGTTGCTCATCAACAGCTGGGCTTTCATCTGCCTCATCTAGTCGAAGTTGTTGCTCCATCGGCATGCCGCAAGGTTTGCAACCTTTCATTCCTGCATCACGCAAGATATCCAAATCGTACTTGCGTTGGCTCATGACGACTCCATCTCTTGTCTGAGCTATCTCAATTCCTAAGAAGTATTTCAGCGGACCAAGATCTTTAGTACTAAATTTATCGTCAAGAAATTCTTTCACTTGTTGTATTTTTCTCCCGTCATTTCCAGTTAGAAGCTGTTGGGAAATCTGGCTAAGTTTCCCTTCTCCAGCTGATAGCTTAGATCTTAGATTTGGTGTTTAGTGTTTTGGTGGATCAAATCCTAAGTCCAACCAGCGTCAGTTTGTCTCTAGAATAGCTCTAGCCTCAAATGTAAAGTCCTGTTTAGGTATTTTGAGTTGTAAGTCGCAGCTGATCAAGACTCATGCTGGCTACTGTTCACCAGCATGAGATGTGCTTACCAGTTGAGAGAAGTCTCACCAGCAAGCGGCTGACGAAGACTCATGCTGACACTGTTCATCAGCATGGAGTAGAGCTATTGACTGGTTACTGTTCACCAGTTGGGAAGATTTCACCAGCAGGAGGCTGAGAGATCTTACCAGCAGAATATGTGTTCTGGCTGACACTATTCACTAGCGGTGAAGCCACCAGTCACGGGAGATTCCAAGAGATAACATCAGACGAATTGGTAGACCTTGATTGTGCTAAGGAAAGTCACCAGCAGAGACTGCCAGCACAAGATCATCAGTATGTTCTACCAGTCGGAGGTTATCAGCAGAATTCAAGATTCGCTCTCCCAGAGTCTTAGAGACAAAAAGAAGATTCGTCTGAGGAAGTAACTGACAGTGTATGACTTTAAGGAGGATGCCTTAAAGTCTATCAGTTCAAGACACCAGTTCCGATTCCTCGTACTGACGAATAGAGTCGTTCTGACACAAAGAGATCTGTGTCAGATAAAGCGATCAAAGGTATGGCGCTTTCCGGAAATTCCTACCTGCCGCCTGCAGAAGGACATGCGAGGACAGAGACTTTTCCGGATGTGTCCAAACGGCTAGTATTTGAATCTGAATCTCACGTCTATAAATGCGTGAGATCCAACAGCATTCAATACTCTTGCCCAATCTTAGCCACTCCTGAACTACCGAAAGCTCAAACGCATTCATATCAGCGTATAAGCAATCTTTCGAGGCTTTTCTTAAAGCTACTCCGTGTGTCAATCATTTGAACACGAGACTCCAAGCTTCTAGCTTGTGAGTTATTGATCTCATTTGGTGTTCTTTCTCATTCCGAGGAAGAACATAGCAGCTCTTGAGCCAGCCAGCTCCAGAGTTATTACGGGCAGTTTTGCCGCCAGCAAGAGTCAAGTTCTTGGGAGAATTCAACACCCAATCAGTCGGAGGAGGAGGTTGAAGTGACGTGCTCGCACTCCATCCATCTGACAAGAGTTGAAGAAGGACAAGGACCGGGAGCGGTTGATCCAGTGAACTGGTAGACGAGGCATCTACCAGCTGGAAATAGATCGTAGGAAATCTTGTACCGGATTACTCTCTTTAGTGAATTTCCAGTGCTTCGACTGGAGAGTGGACGTAGATCAGTTGATCGAACCACTATAAAATATCCTTGTTATTTACTGCTTTCAGCATTTACTTACTGATTTAAAACCCAGCACCCAAGTGCCGGAGTATAACTGAAACCAGTTTACAACTGTGCAAACTCGACTCTAAAATTAGCTAAGTCCTGAGTCATCAGCTGACCAGCCAGTTGCCAGTCAGCTGAATACTCAGTTGCCAGTTGACTTACCAGCTGACAAGGTCCCAGTCAGCTGTGTAACCAGCAGAGTGCAAGAAACGAACTTACGTATTTTCCGCTGCCAAAGTATACCCTGATATCCGGGACCAACAGAAGCACATCGTCCACATATATAAGGGTTGCTACTAAACTCTCACCTTGCTTGTAAACGAAAAGAGAATGATCAGCTCTAGATTGTTTGAACCCTATTTCGCCGAGTGCGCTGGTAAACTTCTCATACCAGCTTCTTGAAGCTTGTTTCAAACCGTATAAAGATTTTCGGAGTTTGCACACCCTCGTTTCTCCTTCTCTTGCAAAACCTTGTGGTAATTTCATGTATACATCCTCTAAGAGATCTCCATGCAGGAAGGCATTATTTACATCCAATTGATGGATGAGCCAACCCTTCTTAACACCTACTGTTATCAAACATCTCATAGTAACAAGTTTTTCTACAGGTGCGAAAGTTTCATGGAAGTCAAGCCCAGGTATTTGCGTGAATCCTCTAGCAACGAGGCATGCTTTAAACCTCTCCACTTCACCCGTGGGTTTGTGCTTCACCTTGTATACCCATTTTGAATCAATGGCGGACTTGCCAGGTGGTAGCTCGACAAGTTCCCAGGTTCTATTTGCTTCAAGTGCGGCAATCTCATTCTTCATGGCTTCTCTCAATTCTTCTGCTTTCACAGCTTGAGAATAAGTCTGTGATTTGACTTTGGCGTCAATAGAAGCTAGAAAGCTTTTGTGAGCAGTAGAAAACTTATCATATGAAACATAGTTAGTTATGGGATATACCGTCGAAGTTACCGAGTTGGAGGTGGAGCGTGTGTGGTCTATAGACTGAGGTAGGTCGACGCTATATTCATTAAGGTGGGCCGGCTGCCGCTTTATCCTTTCGCTGCAATGATGATCAACTTCCTCATTATTGCTCACTCTTCCTTCATTCTCCGTGACTGTGATTTCTTCGATCTCATGGACCTTGTCAGGTAGTCTTAAGTCCAGATCGTCGGATTCATGCATTTTGTTTTCCTTAGCTTGTCTACCCTTCTCATCTTGAGGTTTATCATAAGGGAAAATATCTTCAAAGAAGACTACATCACGCGACACTTGCATCATTTTTTTTATGTTGTAAACCTTATACCCTTTCTGCCCCTGTGGATAACCCAGAAAAACCGACATTCTCCCCCTCTCACCAAACTTATCATTTTCCTATCCCGTCTTCTTGGCATAAGCTAGGCACCCGAAAACCTTTAGATGCTCGTAGTTTGGCCTTTTTCTCAAATAAAATCTCATAGGGTGATCGGTTCTGGAGCAGCTTAGCAGGTAAACGATTTATAATATGAACAGATGTAAGGACACACTCCCCCCAAAATTGAACAAGTTAACTCGAGTGAAAACGTAGGGCTCTAGCGACTTCTAATATATGCCTATGTTTCCTCTCAACGACTTCATTCTGTTGAGGAGTATGTACACATTATGTTTCTAGTAGAATCCCACTCTCAGCATAATATTCCAACATCTCCTTTGACTGAAATTCTCCTCCATTATCACTTCTAATTCTCTTTACATGTTTTCCAAACTAGGTTTTAACCATATTACAAAACATCTTAAGGTACGTGCTTGTTTCTGATTTAAACTTCATCAAGTAAACCCATGTCCCTCTACTGAAATCGTCTACTATAGTAAGAAAATAATGTGCGCCTGTAAGAGACGGGGTTTTGTACCCACCCCAAATATCACAATGCATTAATTCAAAACAAGAACATGTTTGAATAGAATTTTTCGGAAAAGGAATTCGAGCCTGTTTAGCCATTATGCAGGAATCACAAATACTACTACTACTAGCCTTACAGATGCCTCGTAGCTTATCTTCTGAAGCGTGACCTAATCTCTTGTGCCAAGTGTCTCCTTCAACTGCACAGGACATAGCTCGACGTCCGTTGTTGTTTGGCTCCAGGAGATATAGACCACCACACTCTCTACCCATTCCAATTAGTTTCTTCGAGGCTAAGTTCTGCATAACACAACCATTGGCAAAGAAAATTATAGCACAATTATGTTCTTTCGTCAACCGACTCACTGAAAGTAAATTGCATTCAAAACTCGGAACATGAAGGACGTTGTTCAATCTTAATCCATCTTGCAAGGTGGTCCCTCCAATTTTGGTGACTAGTGCCCTTTCCTCGTTCGGAGTTTTAACTGGAGAGCTATTGACTACATTAACTTCATCCTCAAGTTTTCTACCTTTTCCAACAATATGTTTGGTAGATCCGGAATCAATAATCCAAGATGTGAAGGTGGTAGAATCTTTACCAACCATGTGAACTGATGCGCTGGAGTTGGAACTGTTCACGCCATTATTTAGCATCTCTCTCAACTGGTTCAATTGGTCTGGGGTGAAACTCTGCAGTATGTTGGGGTCAGCTGTATTGCCGTCGACATGTGTTGCTCTGTGCACGCTTGGCTGCTTCTTTGCGAACTTCCCTCATTCTTTCTTCCAAGGTTTGTTTCTTTTACCCTCTGGATAACCAACAATCTCATAACATTTATCAATTGTATGACACAGCTTCCCGCAATTACCACACTGTGGGGGTGATTTAAGGTCTTTGACACCTTCCCATTTTTCAGGAATTCCTTGTTTCTGAACTTGGAAAACAGTCCCGTCAAGGTTCAATTTTCTCGAACTGGTTATCATTCACTGCCGCTCGTCTTCTGCCACAAGGTGGTATGATATCCCCAGAGTAGGTAAAAGTGTCATGCTTAAAACATGACTTCTAATGGTGTTAAATAAATCATCCAACCCCATCAAGAACTCGTAAATCCTTTCCTTCTCCACCTTTTTGGCGAACAATTTTGTGATATCACACGTGCATCTTGGCGTGGCTGTTACGGTATCTATTTCATCCTATATGCCCTTCAACTTTGTATAGTAGGCTGAAACAGATAACTTATCCTGTTGTGTGAGGGTTAGATTCCTCTTCAACTCATATGCTTTTGGTGCACTTTCTTTTATGAATCTCTCTTCCAGATCGCTCCATATTTCTCGCGCCGTCTTGGCGTGCTTAACACTATTTTGAATCTCCTTGCCCATCGCAACAATCAGCCATCCTTTTACCATGGCATTGCATCGCTTCCACAAGACTAGATTTAAAGAGTCCTTTTCCGGCATCGGCAATGAACCATCAACAAAACCGAGTTTATTCTTCGCCAAGAGACAATTACTCATCTCATCACACCAATCTCCATAGTTTCCATCATTAAGGAGATCAGTAACATATACGTGGCTTGGATTATCGAATGACCCTATGTAGTAGGGGGACATAAGATCGTCAACGACCCCAGCTTTGTCAGCCATAATTCGGAGCAGCGGGCGTCGGGGGTGAAACTGAATTCAACATATAGACTTAAACAACTCAGGCATATGGAACCTTTCGTAGAGAACAGGTCGTACATCCTTTTATAGAGAGAGATGCTTGAGCAATGGAAGTATAACTTCCAAAAGCTGTTATGCACGTGGATTCACAAATAAGTCAAGATGGAGAGGAAATTGATGGGGAAGGAAGAACAACTATATGCAAAGTTAATAAGTCACATTACTTGCTCATCATGAGGTTGTCCAGGAGAAAATGGAATGCACGGGATGCCATTTAAAGGTTGCAACAAGAAACTGAATGGGTTATTGTCAACAATAACTGTTCGACAGAAATCCTTTGACAAGCAAGATAAATCCTTTACATGTTCACGATACTCCCTGTGATTCAAGCAAAGAGCTAGTTACAATCATATACTTATTATACATTGCAATGAAACAATGATTTTGCAGTAGAAAAGGCACTCCAGTTAGGATACGACTAAAGTCAACCTCAAAAGTGTTCCTGCAGTGAAGACAAATTTTGAGTCTAATGGTAAATGAACAAAGTACCAATGGTCATCTCTGCTACAAAATGATCTCATTTCTGAGCAAAATAACAGCTCTCAGATGAACGTACTGCAAATCATATAGCCCAACATTCCTCGCCATCATAGACGTGGAAGAATAAATAGGTTGTTTAAGTCTATATTTTGAACGAATATTTCTGGATCCAATGCCTACAAGGTTTAACATACAATAATGATTTGGTTGAAAGTGGCGGATAATCCAAGAACCTTCCTTTCACCTTGCACATATATGAAACTTACAATTCTCATTTTGTTTGCAAATGTAGTCAACATGAATGCTATCAGACTTCTTCACTTTAAACTCTTGTCGGTGCTCCATATGCCACAGACCAACAACAATTAGCAGATTACCTTTGTTCCAGAACATGGAACCCAAACTCAATTTCTGATCAAGTATGACTGCCACATCTCTCACGAAAGGTGCCTCGGTGGTATCCAATGGCATAATTGGAACTAGCCAATTATTCATATCACCTTGTATTGGACAACATTTTGGTAGGAAATTGGTCGGCATAAGATTTGAAATAAAAGCACTCATCCCTCCCGTTGATTTGATCCATGCAAAATATCTGCAACTGTACAACCCATTAAGAGATTTTCACCATCATTATTAGAATCAGATCCAGATAAAACCGAATCAGGATCGGCCTAGTCGTCTGGTTCCTCTTCCATCACACCACCATCAGTTCGTGTGTGGTGATCAGGATTGAAGTCAGCCTCCTCATCTTCGGCCTCATCGTCATAGGCCACTTCATTATGATATTCATGGACGTCATAGTTCAAGTCACGAATATGTGAACCTAGACTTCCACCTTGAGAACCCATATCAAAATGCATGGAAGATGCAAATCTTTGAAGTTCTTCAAGAGTTGGACTGTAATTCTCATACGGTGGTGGACTGACTGAGGGTATGAATGGTATGTATGGGGATGGCTCCGCTAAGAAGTCTCAACATCAGTGTTGATTGTAGGATTCATAATAATATGAATATCAGGCTCAGAGTTAAAACTTAACAGTCGTTGCAGCTCTGCATTCTCTGTCAGCAAAAATGCTCCATTTCTACCACTTCGAGTTTGAGATGTAAAATAAATATTGTACTCACCTCTGATATTTTCTGCATCAAGAATCATCTGGATTCTGTTTCTCAATGCAACTATGGATATATTGGTTGTTGATAAGTAAACCAACTGTTCTTGCCCACCAATGTAATGTCGTGATTGATCAAACTGCACATTGTAGTGCGAAAATTCGTTGCACCAATTCTTAATTTCAAAATATTGGGAAGGTGAGAGAAAGAGTGAATAAGAAAATGTTGAGTGCAATTGTGTATGATAGTGGTGAATGCAAGTTTGCATATGAATGAATTATATAAAGTAAAGAAACGTATATAATTCAATGAAAGAATTCAAAGTCTTAAAAAATAGATTGATTGAATTGATCTGTCGAGTACAATCATCAATGTACGAGTAATTTGTATTCACTGTTGTTTTCAAAAAAGTGAATTCAATGATATGCATGTTTCTGCATTGCAATGTACGACAAATTTTTATACACTCATCTAGTCAAAATATCATTAATTGCCTTCAGACATGTCTGGTAACATTATTCATTGATGATAAGAAGTCGATCAAACAATAATGTATCTATAAAAATCTATTTAATATACTAAAGCGGAAACGTATTCCACTGTAGCAAAGGGCGGTAAAAAGTCCGCCAGTTTCTTCTATGCATGCAGCACACACTTCAGCAAAATTGTAGTAAAAATTTTGCCACGTCTCCCTACTACAGCCTCACATATCTACTCATTTTTTTTTCTCGATTTTGGTATTTTTTTTTTGAGACAAATTTAGCATTTCATTGATCGAGAGAGGTTGTAGCATCAGCTACTAACAGTTGCTTAAAGCGAGTAGAACAAAACAAAGTACGAGGGCAAACATAGCCCGATTGTCTACCAAAATTAGCTAAGTAGTGAACAACACAATTATCCTGTCGATTTTGGTATTAATTTAAGTAATGATTGTTGCTTTCTTCACACTTCTCCTTTCCTGACAATTTCAAAGTTCAAGAATTCAAATTTTAAATTAAATATCAATAATTTTAAAAGTCACGTCTACTTATCTCCCCCTCTATCATCTTTGTCTACCACCTCCTTCATTTCTACTCATTAATCACTTTACTTACAGCCTCACCACCTCTATCATTTCTAATTTGCATCTTTAGGTGTTTCTTCGTGTATGGGAGCAAGCAACAAGTGCACACAACCTAATCCAGCCTACATAAGTAAAAAAAAAAGATTTGGCCACATAGATGTAAGGATAGTTGTGACACAAGAGATTGAGGGATGTAGTGAGCATAAAGAACATGCAGTCGGAGTTCGTTCACCTTCACCCTTTTCCAAAGCTTGATATGGTACTGATAGTTTTTCGATCAAAATGTTGTAGCTTTTCATTTATTTATCTGAAAATCTATAGTTGTTATCATGCTTCAACGCAGCCTCAAGTCCAACAAAAATAAACCAAAGCTGATTTGAGACGAGCGGTGAGCAAATCTGGTGCAATGGTGTCTTGGGTGTCAACCTGCACAGCGGAGTGGATTTGGCGGCGCAACGTCAACCCAACAATGATGGCTACACTTCAGAGGACGACAGTGATGGTCTCGCCGCTTGGGCATGTAGTAGACGATGGTTAGATGTGGGGTTTTCTACTTGAGGTTTTCACCAGACACCTCTGACCTCTCCAACGAAAGAGGCAGCCACCGCAAGAGTCTCTTCAGTTTGGTTTCTCACTTTCAAGTCTCAACTTTGACTCTCCCTTGATCCTCATTCTCAAATGATAGTCTCACAAATGATCCTCGGTAGAGAGTGTTAACCCGTCAGGCTAAGTAACGAAGTGTAGTTTGGTTTTACACAGTGCTGGCTGCGGCTGCTGACTTCCATGGGGAGAGCTGATCATATTTTGGATTTGTTTAATTTATTCGTTTCTTGAAAAATATAAGTTGACCAATGAGTTTATCATTATTTTAGGTTTGTTCAATTAATCCGCAATTCATGTCATGACTTAAATCTGAATAGTTCACTTATTTTCATTTAATTTTTTGATTGAATAAAATCTTTCATTTTGAACTGTAAAATTAATTATTTTTGAAAATTTAATATAATAATATTTGTAACATAATTATGCTTTATTAGATGTAAAATTCGTAATGGATGGTATCTCATTTTCTATGTACATACTTACCAATGCAGTCGTTAGCAAAATTAAAATTATATTTCAGTTACACCAAAATATTACAACAGACAAATAGATATATAGATTATGCCAAAAACAATGCAACATTTGGACAAATATTATTTACATTTTAGCAAATGGAGAAAAGAGTAATAGCAAAACATATAAAATTCATTTTTTTAAAAAAAGTTATATACTTATATAAATTTAAAATATAATAACATAACATTTTTAAGAATAATTTTCGAAAATCTTTCTAATAGTGTGAGGTTTTCAAAATCCTTTGAAATTTAGATTTGTTCATTGAAGTCATTAAAAATATTATCTATAATTATAAATATGATGAAATCATTCTAACAGCTAACGGATAAGTATATAATTTTTTAATATAAACAATGAGTATTTTTGAATGTATATAATTCTTTGGGTGTTTTCATAATATACAATAGTAAAAATGAGTATTAATAAATTTCGCTCGAACTCTTAATGCATTGTTTTATATCAATATTATTATAAATAAGCTATTTATAATAGTTAATGAAAAATTAGAGTGGACAACTCTAAACTGAGCAAAAAAATGAAAATCAATATACTTTAAATGGTTTTCAAGTAGAGCCAAGTGTCTAGGTGGGATATGCCCCACGTACGTGGTTGGCGATGACTAAATTTTTGTATTTATATATTTTTAAATTAAAATTTATATAATTTTATTTTTATTTATTAATATTATATATTTAAAATAAATTAATTGATAAGGCATTGCCTAAAAATTGCCTACGACCTTCATCTTGACAACCTAAGTGCTAATCCTACTTGTGTATCCGACTAGCGCCTAACAAATTTTAAAATCATATTTAGGGAAAATTGGGTATTTTATCCCAAATAAATTTTCATTAGGTAATTTTTTATTCTATATTTTGACTATTTCCCCGAATTCTATCCCAATAAATTTTTTTCCGGTAATTTTATCCTATATTTTTATTCTATCAGTAAATTTTATCCCGAATAATTAACTGAGTTCAAAATTTGTTGACTCGATCATTTTATTTCATGTGATTGTCGACGTGTTATCCACGTAGATATTAATTTATATATTTTAAATTTTTTCAATTTAAAACTCAATGTGGTTGTCGATGTTATTTATTTTATTTTATCTACGTGCAATATTTTAATTGGAAAAAAATAAGAAACAAATAAAGTTTTTATTTATGGAAAAATTTAATGTGGTTGTTGATGTGTCATGCAAATATTTATTTGTTCTTTTTTTCAAATTTCCCAATTAAAATATTGTACGTAGATAAAATAAAATAAATAATGTCGACAACCACATTGAATTTTTTAAAATTGGAAAATTTTAAAATTTATAAATAACGCGTCGACAATCACATGCAATAAAATGATCGAGTCAACAATATTTGAACTTTATTAACTATTTGGGATAAAATTAACTGATTGAATAAAAATATAGGATAGAATTACCAAATAAAAATTTATTGTGATAGAATTACCGGGTAAAAATTTATTGGGATAGAATTCAAGGAAATAATTAAAATATAGGATATAATTACCTAATCAAAATTTCTTAGGATAGAATTCCCAGAAAACTTTGGGATAGAATACCCAATTTTCCCTCATATTTAGTATATCTTATTGAAGCACATGATAATAGTGATTATATTGAAACATGAATAATTTATAAGGTAATTATATATTATAGAAGCATATATTATTTTTCCATTAGTAAATGATATTGTAATAATTAATTCTTCAATAACTTTTCTTTTATACTTAAAACATTTTAAAATTAGATAATAAATATTTTATTCGTGCAACGCACGGGGTGTAACTCTAGTTGAAAAAATAATTCCAAACCTTATCAATTTCATCAAGAAAGTTACAAAAAAATAAAATAAAATAAAATTGGTGGGTACCGACTTGTCTGAACCGGTCGGTCCCTTGTCCAAGCCGAATGGCGTCATGCTGAACCGGTTGGAATGTAATTATTATTTTTCTAATTTTCTTTTTTTTTTAAGGAAGAGACCGATCGGTCTGAACCAGTCAGCACCTCTTTCCCGCTAGCCAGCACCGTGCTAAAGGGGTCAGGATCTATTTTTTATTTTTATTTAACAAAGTCGGAGCCCTATAATATTAAATGAGTTTTCTTTTCTTTTTTTTTGTTCAAGTTCGGGAATCATATCAACAAGGTCAAGGCTCATATGAACAAATGTTTTTTTTATATATATATTTTCCAATTGTTGAAATCTATTTAAATACTTAAATATCCATTTTAAGTAATGATATCAGTATTATCAGACATATAATTGTCTGAATTTGATTGTTAATCAAAAAGATTTGTTAGAAAATTTACTTTGGAACATTTCTTGAAGTTTTTTTATAAAAGATAATATTTTTATTATATTCTTTATAATAAAGAGCATTTTCAAATATTAAAAGTTATATATTTTTATTTAGGTAAGATGATTAAAAAATTATAGGAGCTTAACTATTTTAAAAATTTAATTGTCGTAAATATAATTATATAACTTAAGATTGTGTCAAAAAATATAACCTTCAATATTAGAAGTGCATTTTGATAATATTAATTGAAATAAAGAATATTAATTATATTAAAAGGATAAAATCATTTGTTTTTGGAAATTCGACCGGAATATTTGAGTTAATTTATTGGCTGGTTTGATATCTGTACTCACCACACTACTCCCATGTTGAATATTTGCTGCATTTTTTTTTCCTGCAATTGCTGAAACTCCCAAGAAATAAAACAATTTCGAAATCATGGCGGCTTATGCAGCTCTGGTTTCTCTCATTCATATCATTGATCGGATCCAGCTTCGTCCTCGCCCTCCTATTTTTCTTCAACAACAACACATTGAACTTCTCATTTCGAAGGCTGCTTTCCTGCAGGAATTTCTCGAAGCTTATAATTCTAATTTTAGCTACAGCTCAGAAGCAGATCCCTTGGAGAGTCGAATTGCGGATGTAGCTCACGCGGCCGAAGACTTGATTGAGTCCCACATCGTTGATAACATAACAAATCATAGGCAAGCTGTCGTTTCGGCTGGCTTGGATCAAGCTCTGAAGAAGGTGATCGAAGATTTAGATTGCATCGAAAAAGAGGCGATGGAAATTAAGGAAACCATGGGAGTCGAAGCACAGCTGGAAAGAATCTCAACGACTACCACTTCTTTGAGATCTTCATCCGTTACCCAGATGGTGGGTGTTGATGATGTTTTGCTTGAGGTGATGGATAAGCTCACCGGAGGTCAAGCAGATCTCCAAACCATTTCCATTGTAGGGATGGGCGGCATTGGTAAGACTGCTCTTGCATCAAATATTTTTCAGAAACCACTTATTAAGGAGTATTTTCATATCTGTGCTTGGGCTACAATCTCTCAACAATATAACTTGCGAGAATTTTCCCAAGAAATTCTATGTCAATTAAATATTGGCTACAGGCCAAATCGGGGTGAAGAGGAATTAGGTGTTTTGTTGTATCAACATCTTTGTGGTAGGAGATACATGATTATTTTGGATGACTTGTGGAGTATTGAGGCATGGGATGAAGTTCGAAGATTTTTCCCGGATAACAGAAATGGCAGTAGAATATTAGTAACAACTAGGCTTTTAAATCTGGCTTCTAACATAACCAGCTCCAATAGCTTTGAAATGAGACTTTTGGATGAGGCCAATAGTTGGAATCTGCTCTCCAAAATTGTGTTTGGCGATGAGTGTAGTTGCCCTCTTGAGTTGGAAGAAACTGGGAAAAGAGTTTCAAGAAGCTGCAGAGGACTTCCACTTTCTCTTGTTGTGATTGGAGGATGTTTGGCAAAGTGCAAACATGCAAAAGATTTTTGGGATTACATTGAAGAAAACTTGAGTTCTGTTGTGATTTTAGAGGACAATGAAGTGTGCTTAAGAACATTGCACATGAGCTACAAACACTTGCCAATTTATCTGAAACCATGTTTTTTGTATATGGGAGTATTTCCAGAAGACAAGGCCATCCGCGTCTCAAAGCTGGTCAAGCTATGGGTTGCTGAAGGATTCGTGAAGCCAATAAGTGGAGAAATCTTGGAAGCAGCAGCAAAAGAGTACTTAAAGGAGCTTGTTGATAGAAACCTGATAATGATTCACGAGGTAGGGAGTACAGGAAACATGAAATACTGCAGAATCCATGATGTGTTGAGAGAGTTGTGCTTGAGAGAAGCTGATAAGGAAAGGTTTTATTATGTGGTGAGACCACATACTCCTCCAGGAATAGTAAACAGACAACGACGCATTGTTGTTAGTGGCAGCACATCAGAGAAGGAAGCCATGGAGGCCTTGCAGTCGGGGTCAGTGGCTCGTTCTTTGATATGGGATCTCCATGATGTACTACCACCACTTATGTTTAAATTGCTAAGGATTTTGAGTTTTCTACCACCCATCAGAGCTGCGTATAACCTTGAAAGTATCTTTCAACTAGTTAATTTGCGATCTCTAGTTCTAGATGGTCAATGGAGAACGTGGCGGTCCAGAATACCTTCATCATTCTGTTTACTCTGGAATCTACAAACATTAATCTTTGATGGATTCCAGGGGATGACTGCACCAACTGAAATCTGGGACATGCCACAGATTAGACACATCCTGTTTGGAATGCTTCGTCTTCCGGATCCTCCAAGTGACCGATGTGGGATTGTCTTGGGAAACCTACAAACACTTGTGAAAATAAAGGATCTTAACTGCAGTGAAGAGGTGGTTTGGAGAATTCCAAACATCAACAAATTGAGAGTATCTGATGAAAGCCATCATTTAAGCAATCTTGTAAGTCTGCATAAGCTGGAGTCCTTTGGTTACTATGCTTTTCCTAAGAATGAACTTAAGTCAATGGAGACCCTTAAGTTCCCACATTCGCTCAAAAAGTTGTCTCTCCAAATAGGCTACTCGCAATGCTGGCAAGATATACTGGGAATGATAGGTGCATTGCCTGCTCTTGAGAAGCTCAAACTCTACTGGGGGAGTTTTCGAGGAAGCCTGTGGGAAACAAGTGAAGGGCATTTCCGCAGACTAAAATTCTTGGAAATAAATGATTGTGAACAATTTGAAACTTGGACGATGGAGAGCTCTCACTTTCCATGCCTTGAGCGCCTTGTTCTTCAAGGATTAAGGCGGCTTAGTGAGATTCCTTTAGATTTAGCAGAAATAGCAACACTTGGATTGATTGAAGTGAAATTCTGTGGAGAATCTGCTACCATTTCTGCTAAAAGGGTAGTAGAGGAGCAAGAGGCTTTATATGGTGAAATAGGGCTTCAGGTCCGAGTTATGGTATTACGAAGAAACGAAGCACTGGAGAGTTTGGCATGTCCAAACTTTCGTGTTAAATACTTTGAGTAATTAAGGTACTGTATGATATTACAGATTAATTCTAGCATTAGTTTCAAGATGATAAAAAAGATGGCGGTTTTCTCTTTTCTGTCATTGTAGCCCAAAGAAATCATCTTCAGATTCATCACTCGCTGCTGAAGAACATGCGTTGAAGGTTTTAATGAATGTATTTGCATTCTTCTTTTTTTTTTTTATTATTATTTTTTCTTTCTAATTTGTTGTGTAAAAATTTTGCATAGATTTTAGAAAATACTTCATCCTTTTGTTTTAACCCCAACTATTATTCAAATGCATGACCGTTTAATCATGAATAAGACATGCATCTGTTAATAATTGAACTTCAAAATAAGAAAAGAAATTGCTTGAATGAACAGTAGATAATTACTCCCTCCGTCCTGGCTTAATTATCTCGGGTTGACCGGGCACAATAATCAAAGAGTGTGAGTGTAGAGTAAGTTGAGTGAATTAATATTTTATAGTTGAGTGTAAAAAAGTTACATTTTTTAATAAAGGGACAATTGAGACAGACTGACGAAAAAGGAAAGTGAGACAATTAAGCTGGGACGGAAGGAGTAATATTTATTGTAACAGAGTTTATAGAAGGGATAATTAAACTGATAAGATAATAATTTTTATGTATCTCTCTACTAAAAATAAAGTTGTGATGGTTATATATATATAGGGAGTGGATTCAAAGAGAAAATTTTCCTGAGAAAATATGAACGTTGTTTAATTATGTTTACAATGTTGCTTAATTGTGTTTCGATCGTTATTTATTGTGTCTTAATTGTTACTTAATTACTTGATTGTGTTTTGATTGTTACTTGATTTGTATGAGTCATTCATTAAACAATTATAAATATCCTTTACATGTGAAACACCAATAAATTGGTCATGTTTGTTCTCAATTTATAAGAAATATATATATATATATATATATATATATATATATAATTTTAATAAAAAATATAAATAAATACTTAAACCTGGTGAAATATCTTTTTGTGTACTGATGCCAAATAAATATATAATATTTTTTTAAACATAATAAATATATAATATTAATACATTGAGTTTTCATAAATTCGTTCAATAAGTATTAAATATATGTAATTTTTGAAATCAATTATATCAAATTTAAATAATAAATATTATTAAAAAGTGAATAAATTAGTGGCCCGTATCAAAATATATGATTATCCATTCATATATAAATAAATTAAATTGTTCTTGACAAATCAGTATTGATTTAAAATGTTAATCCATTCATATATAAACAAAAAAAGGTGAATTTGGAATGTTATATGCAACTATCAACATCCATATAAATATATATAGGATATATTATTTAATAATAAATGCATCTACAAATTTATTCATGCACAACAAAAATAGGAGGCTGTAATTTAATTTATTACATAAAAAGAGTAATTAGAAAAAGTGAAATTTTCTTTAATTAGACTGAGATCCTCGATTGTGCTAAATGTGCGACGCCTATGTTGTTCCTCATAAGGAATAAAAAATAATTGTGATTGAAGTCTAGTACAATAGAAGATGATGTACTTTTAACACAACAGAAGATCTCAATCCCCTTTAATCGATGCTTCTTGAATCCCAAATGAGCACAAGTCGAACCACTTCATCTTCATCGGTAGTAGATTTCGTGCAAAACCTAACGTGGATAAATATATAGCTACAATCTCAAATGAGAATGTAAACCAAATAAAATAATTAAATAACATTATATAAATACATCAATATGAACAAATGATCATAGTTAAATTCTATGAAAACACAACTATAACAAAACAAAAAATGAGAATGGTTGGCTATTTGTGCTAGATTTCTGAGTATTTATACTAATTACGCTATAAGAAAACTTTAATGAAATAATCACTAATTAAGTTTTTTATTTAATTATGACTATATATAATAAATATTGTTAGGAAATTCGATAGAAATATCCTTCCTTTTATTTTATGTTTTGGTGGGTTAAAGATTGTAAAAGTTATCTTTGTTAGTTTTTTCAGGTCAGGTGCAAAAACTATAAAGTCCTGTATAGGTTCTTTATCGAGTTGTAAGCTGCTACTAACATCGGAAACTAGACTAGTCAAAAAGTCTAGTACGCACGGAAGACTCAACAGATCAAAAGAACGCAGTATGCATGTCAAGCCTGAAAGAAAAGAGTCTAGCGGAGTATGGATTCCGTCAAGTACGGATCCAATATAGTATGGTGAAATCATCCAAACCATACTGAAGCAGCATGGGACCAAGTATACCTCAAGAGATGACGTCATCAGCACGAAGATACAAGTATGATAACACCAGTATAGACCCTCTGCTAAAAGCACACCTACCCACCGAATGCTGCAACCAATAGAGACATCCGATTGGACATCTTCAATTTTATACATGTTGGTCCTCGATCAGAGTGTCTGTATATGCAGTGGAAGTATATCAAATGTGTTTAAGCTCGAGTGTTTGTTATATTTATTGCAGATTATACATCAACATTTGATGTTTTGAGTTTCAAAACACACAATATGCAACGTAACTAAATGAAAGTAATAAATGAACACGGGGTTTATAGTGGTTCGAATAATTGTTCTACGTGCACTCTTCAGTCCTCTTGACTGAAAATTCACTATAGATTGATTACAATGTCAGGCTTGATCTCTAACGTTGAGCAGCTCCTCCGTCTGGTCAGCGCGCACCTTCAAGCACCTCGGTCTTCAATCTGTACCTTTGACACTCCTTAGAGTGAGGACAAACCTCTCTTCTCTTCGGACGTCGACCTTGGGATTTTTATAGTTCTTCCCAAAACCTTTCCGTGTTTTGGCAGTAGCTCGTGATAATCACGCTTGCAGAGCAAGGTGACTGCTAGATTCTTTCTAGGATAGAGAGAATCTCAATGATAACCTAAGAAGAAACTTCAAAGGTCTCAAGCTTCGAGTATGAAAGCTTGTGTACAACTTCAATCAAGTACCAACTCGAATGTGAGTTCGCGTATGTATTGAGAGTGTTAAGGTCTCTTTTTCTTTTCTTATTGTAGAATTTTTGCGAACCTCTGAACCTCTCTTTGGTGACACCTATTTATAGGTGAAGATTGAAACGACTGTTTGAATCTTATCCGTTAGACTCAAAGGGTTTGCTCGCCAATCTCCATTCTTCCTTTTCTGCAAAGCGCAGAGACTGTTCAGGTCTCCCTTCTTTCTGATTGGCGATCTCCATATTTTGGCCGTCTTTGTTAGAACGGATCTTTCAGTTTGAATCTGGAAACCTTCCTTGTGTCTGTTGATTATCCTTCACTCTGATTCGTCCGATTTCCTTGTGATATGGATCCTTCTGATTCACGACTTCGAATAATGTGTTGATTGTTGTTGTGTGTCTGCTGGCATGTGTTGAATGTTGTTGCGTATCTATTGGCAGTTTGAGGTCTGCTGATGTCTTAGCAGTCTTGCTGAGATTTCAGCAATCCGTTTGGTTCAATACTTTAGCACTCTTGTAAGCGTGTCTAGCATTCTTCTGAGTATGCTAGCCTTTTACTAGCGTCTTCAGCAATCTTCGGTTATGCTGATTCTTTCAGCATTCTTTGATCTTCTATTGTGCTGATTCTTTCAGTATTCTTCTATCTTCTATTCTAGTCTATTACAACTCGAGTAATCTTTTGCAGGACTTTTACAATTCAACTCGACACTAAGTTGCTGGAAACTAGATTGACTTGACCTTTGATGCACCAAAACTAATAAACATACAATTAAGACCAAGGGGTTATAATATAACTAACAATATTCCTAACAATTTCTATTGAGTCTCAAATTCAAACCTTTAACATCTCGGGTATAAATACCAGAGAAACCATCGAAGAAAAAGGTTACACACATGAATATTCATTCAAGACTACAGAAGCATTCAAAAGCTCTCAATCGTAAAGTTCTGTAATCTCCCACCGGAAGTTTATGTTTAGCAGGGTGAACTTACTTCTGAGGCTATTCAGCTTTCCATGTGTCACTGAGTGAACACGAGACTCAAAATCTTCGCATTCTTGAGTTACCATTTGACAGTTTTTCTCTCTAAGAAAAACTACAACAGTGAAGTACATATTGTACTCTGACTATTACGAACAGCCTGCCGCAGAAGAGAAAGTTCACGGGGGAACGTTAAACACCCCATTCTGGCAAAGAGGAGGCTGAGTGGTGCGCCCACACTCTGAGGAGCTGCGAACTGAGGAACCAAGCAAGGACCAGGTGAGTGCGCTTGTGGATCGGTGGATAGGGCATTCACCAACAAGCAATAGATCGTAGGACCTCCTGTAAACGTTCAAAGCTTAGTGAATTTTCAAACCAAGTGTCTGAAGAGTGGGTGTAGGACAGTTTAGTCCGAACCACTATAAACTTGTTTGTCGTTTATCGCTTTATTTCTTTACTTGTCAGTATATCTTTATATTGCTTTGAAACCCAACACTCAAGTGTTGGAGTATACTCTGAATACTGACTGCTAAGCAAAAGTAAATGACACGTACTCGTGCTTTTTAAAAACAGACCAAGTTGAATCGTCACTCTCAGCTTGGATAAGTACTTGATACCGAACTGAACAAATATTTTTTTCGCTGCACATTTACATTGTACTCTGATAAATCGGGACCAACAAGTGGTATGAGAACGGTAATTCCGTACAAGCTGATCATTTTGAGTTGCTTAGGACTGCTAACCTTTCCTTGCAAATTTTTCTTTTTCTGTCTAGCTCAGGTATAAAAATGATGAACATGATAAATCTGTCGCCGTACAACCCTAAAAAGTACGAGATGTGGAAGAAGAGATATTCCATCTAGCTAAAGAGCATACATCCAGAAATGACAAAAGTTCTAGAAAAGGGGCCAATAAAGATCACAAAGACCCTTTCAGCTCCAGGAGAAGTAGGAGCAAGGATCGTGGAAAAGTCGTATGACGAATGGAGATCCGAGGACAAAAGAAGGAATCAACTCGACTCTGTAGCTCTAGAAGCCGTATTGAATGTGGTGCCTTCTAAATCAGTTCCTAAGACACCTGCTGAGCTCTTCCTTGGTCGCAAACCGAGATTATGCAAGTTCAGAGTATGGGGTTGTCCGGCACACGTGCTGACGAAGGAACCTGATAAATAAGAAAGCAGGTCCAAAGTAATGTTGTTTATAGGGTATCCTAGGCAAACGAAAGGTGGTTACTTTTACTGTCCTGAGAGTCAGAGAATCGTTGTTAGCACCAACGCTAGATTCTTGGAGGACGAGTATGTGAGAAACCACAAGTCAAGGAGTGATATCATTCTTCAAGAAATTGAAAACGAGAATGGAATCCAAGGGAAGAGGAACGTGCGAATGTGGGTGCACCTGTGAGAGGTTCAGCACCACAGGCACGTTCTTCAGTGCAAGATGCAGAACCACAAGTTACTGCACCTACTGTTGACACAGCACAGATGCCTCGTCGCAGTGGGAGAGTTATTTTCCAGCCGGAAAGATATATGTTTGTGGGTGAGTCTTCGGACTTGATCCCGGAAGATGGACATGAGGACTTTGACCCGCTGACTTACGAATAGGCAGTGCAGGACAAGGATGTTGAAAAATGGCGTGTCGCCATGGATTCTGAGATTGAATCCATAACTGCTATGGATGTATACCATAAAGCTGAGCTGCCGGATGGCTTTAGAGACATAGGGTGCAAGTGGGTATACAAGAGAAAGAAAGGACCGGGTGGAGAAATTACGGCTTTTAAAGCCAGGTTGGTGGCAAAGGGTTTTATTTAGAAAGAGGGCATAGACTATGACGAAACCTTTTCACCCATAGCCATGCTCAAGTCCATCCGGATACTCCTTGCCATAGCTGCTCATATGGACCTCGAGATTTGGCAGATGGATGTCAAAACTGCTTTTCTAAACGGTTACCTTGAAGAAGGTAGGGACATCTATATGCGGAAACTCGAGGGTTACATATGCAAGGGTGAAGAACATCTTGTCTGGAAGCTTAAGAAGTCCTTGTATGGACTTAAGCAAACTTCGAGGTCGTGGAAATTGCGTTTCAACGATGTGATTATATCCTGTGAATTTTCACAGTTGGAGAACGAAAGTTGTGTTTACCGACTTTGTGTCAGTGGGAGCGTGGTTTTCCTTGCACTATATGTGGAAGACATACTCCTATTTGGAAACAACGAGGGAGTAATGCTGGAAATCAAGAGTTGGTTATCCGAACAGTTCCAAATGAAGAATTTGGGAGAAGCTGGGTACATCCTTGGGATTAAGGTGTTACGGGATCGTAAGAGAAGGATGTTAAGCTTATCCCAGGCATCCTATGTGGATACAGTGATAGCCTGGTTCAGCATGCAACTCGCCAAGAAAGGCTTGCTACCTTTCAGACATGGCGTTCATCTTTCTAATGGGCAGTGTCCTGAGACACAGCGGGAGAAAGATGAGATGAGTCTTGTACCATACGCATCTGCGGTGGGTAGCCTCATGTATGAAATGCTGTGTACCAGACCAGATATATGTTATGCCGTTGGCATGGTAGCGAGATATCAGTCTAACCCTGGACAAGCGCACTGGACTGCGGTAAAGCACATCCTCAAGTACTTGAAGAGAACTAGGAATTACTGTCTGGTTTATCAAGGTGAGGATTTGTGCCCTGTGGGTTATACAGATTCGGATTTCCAAGGGGACCAGGATGAGAAGAAATCGACCTTAGGATATGTGTTTACCTTAGGAGGCGGGGTTGTATCTTGGAGGAGCTCAAAGCAGAAATGCATTGCCGACTCCACTATGGAGGCGGAATATGTCGCCACCTTCAAAGCTTCGAAAGAAGGGGTATGGCTCCGAAACTATCTTTTAGAGTTGGATGTGATTCCGAGCTTGCCGAAGAGTATCACAATCTATTGTGATAACTCTGTTGCAGTGGCAAACTCGAAGGAACCACGGACTCACATGGAAAGCAAACACATAGAGAGAAAGTACCATATCATATGAGAGATCGTATCGAGGGGCGATGTGCTGATCAAGAAGATTGACACTAGAGATAACCTAGCTGATCTATTTACGAAGTGCTTGCCGCAGAAGGTTTACGAAAGACATATTTGTGAGCTGGGTCTAAGGTAGATGCTGACCACTGACAGTGGTTAACGTGATAGCCTGGGTAGATAGACACACTGTATACTCTGTAATAGCTATTTTAATGCTTTGAGTATAAGTGGGAGTTTGTTAGGTTTTGTATACAGAAAGTATTTATTACAATGAGTATAAGATTGACTTTTCTCCTATTTGTTAAACAAACTTACATGCACATAACAATGATATCCTCATGTCTCACCGATAGGGACAATCATACGGCATGTTGTAGATCGCAGAAGATAGTATGATCACTTGACCTAGTGAGACATAAATATTATCACAGCCGAGACAACATTGAGGATACGTTTGTCCGGATGGCTGCAGCATAGTCGAAAGAAGTAATCTATCTTGGTTACTTGATATGCTGGTACGAGAGGGTGGCGTATTGATTGGACCACATTGAGATGTATTTGTCTGTCTGACATCAGCGAATACAAGATCTCGTTCTTGATTGAGTCCAAACCATTACAAAGGTTCAGGGGTATGCACGGGTTGACTGTTGCTTTGATTTGCCATGGTGGAGAGCCTAAGTAACGTGCTCGTATATCTGCATCTTGGGTAGTAGTAGTTCGTGTAGTACAGCCTGAGACTGGAGTTAGGTAACCATATCCGAGTAATAGGATGGGGACATTTCCTGAGGAGCTCAATAATGTTCATCGTGCCAAAGTCCTGCAGGCTGATTAAGTTCAGACACGAGTGATAAGGTTTGAGTGGTACTTCTCAGGAAAATAGGATATTAATTAATTGTAGATAGAGCTTGTCTGTAGCTCCGATTAATTAATGAATGCCCGATAACCTTAAATATGGGGATTCTCAGATAAATGCAGCCCGTTCTCATAGCGTGGTAATAAAGGGGTAGGTCAGTATTAATTTTGTGGTGAAAAAGAATTAATATTAATTAATTAATTGTGTCTTGGGTTGTGGGCATGGGAATTAATTAATTCATAGGACCACTTTATAATTTGCATTAGGTCTCAGGTCTGGCCCAATTAAATATGCTGAAAAAGGCCTAGTAGCCCATTAGGGTTAAAACCCTAGGTCTATAAATAGACAACTCTCTCTCTAAAACCCTAGCCACCACAGAGCATTCAAATCAGTTTGAAACCCTAGGGAGAGAGAGAGCAGGGGCGGCGCCTGTGTTTGGGAGAACGAGGGTATTCGACTTTGGCCTACACATCACAAATCTGTGGAATCCTCACCAGTAGCATATCTGAACAGCATTGGGATACAGATCTGAAGATCTGATCTGGAGAACAAGACTTTCTTCCCTTTCTGTTTTTTTTCTTTATTTCGATTAAATCAAGAAATTGGTTTTGCTATTTTCTGTTTCCACAGATTTAATCGAATCGCGTGGTTGAATTAAAGTTGGATATTCAAACGCGAAAGATCGAATCAGACTCTACGGATTAACGGTAATCTCTAAAGCCACACATCAAATTCATAGAAGCATGTTGTATTCAACATCCATGATTGGTCCTGCTTATTTGGATTTGGTGATTCAGTTCACGGAAAATCCCTACATTTATCATAGTAGACTTCAATGCACAATAAAATATAATTTATTTGGTTCGGTAAACTTGCACTTATCCAAACTGATGGTGATGTGTCACCTTGGTTTGCCAAATCTTTATTTCAGGTACTTAGTGTCACGTATGCTTAGTGTCAGTTTTCAGAGTATACTACAACACTTGAGTGTCGAGTTTTAAAAGTAAGTAACCTGACAACAAAGTATGAAAGTAGTAAATGACAAAAGGGTTTATAGTGGTTCGGACTAAAAAGTCCTACGTCCACTCTTCAAACACAAGTCTGGAAATCCATTGAGTGTTGGATTTAAAAGTTGCTCCTACAATCTTTCTCTTGCTGAAGAACGCCTCGTTCTTCAGTCTACAAGCTCACTCGTCTGGTCCTTTGCTTGTCCTTCACTTCGCAGCTCCTTGGAGTATGGGCACACCACGCAGCCTCCTCGTCACAGGAATAAGGTGTTTATAGTTCTCCCTTGAACTTTCAAGGTGGCAAGATCGCCCGTAAGAGTCAAAGTACAAGGCGTACTTGACTGTTGTAATCTTTCTTGGAGAGAAAGATTACTAAAAGAATAACTCAAGAACTCGAAAATTCTGATTCTCGTGTTCACTATAGACTATAGTGACACACAAAAAAGCTTTAACAGCCTCGACGGTCGTGTAGACAATATGGCAGAGTTTTCACTCTTTGAAAATTTGTAAGCTTGGTAAATGTTTGGTAACCTTCTTCTGTTGAATTCTCTGGTATTTATAACCGTGAGATTGAAGATTTGAAATAAATGCCTGTTAGAGACAAATTGGATGATGTCCTATTGAAGGTCTTCGTTTACTACTGCGATAGGTGGGTAGATGGTACTTTTTCCAGATATTCTGCTCCTGCTCCGCCTTTTTCTAATAATGACAATAATTTTTCACCTTTGTGTCAGAACGTCAGTCTCTTCAGTTTGAGGAATCTTGGACTGGTCGTCCTAGGTATTGAAACTTGAAGTTTCGTGCTTGCAGACTTTAAGGAATTTTCAATCCTTAAAGTTTGTACTTGTCAGTATGTTCCTCAAATGATTCTTTTTGTCTATTTGCGCTGGGACTATGACTTAGAAATCCATGTTGGTGTCGTCATACTCGCAAGTTCATGCTAACGACGTCATCCATCAGTATACGCTCGGTCCTTTTACTAGTAAGCTTGAGGTACGGATAGGACCATATTTGTTGGTCCCATACTTGGTGAATCCAAACTTATCAGTCCAAACTCATAAAATCCCAGACTCGCAAGTTTGGCTCGAACCTTAGTTTGTTGAGTCTTTGCACATTCCAGACTGATTAACCAATCTGGTCTTCAGATTAGCTCCAGCTTATAACTCGATACAAATCCTATACAAGATTTTACATTTTTCGACTATACTGAAACTAATTAAGAGACAAAAACTAAAATAACTTTTATATACTTTGATCCACCAAAACAATTTAATATAAGGAAATTTCTAACAAATTTCTTAACAATTCCTGACAAAGTATATGCATGATCAATTCAAAAAAACTTTTATAAAAATAGATATTTTTCTTGAGGATTTATTTTAAACATTAATTTTTCACTGTGGGAAGTTTAGACATTTATTTTGAAAATATACACATTTGTAATATATTTAAGAAATATGTAATTTATTTTTAATTTATCATTGTATTTATGTAAATCTAAATTAATGAATGGAGCAGAAGAATTACGCGTATAAATAGATGTAATTAAACGAAGCACTGCATTCAGGAGTGATGGAGACTCAAACTCCTCCACATCAAACCCACCAACGGACTCAGAATGTCGCGCCGTCCCCGTCGCCACCACCGTCATCCTCTATGGTGCGACTATGGAAACCAGCAGCTCAACGGAACCTGAGAAACCAGTGGTCTAAGCTTAACTCTCTCCGCCACGATTGGCGCTCTGCCGCATCCGTCGGTCGCTCTCACGCCACAGCCCTCGCCAACTCCTACCTCTCTCAGAAGTAACCAAAATGTTAATATATGCTTTTATTATGTGTGTGTATTTGATTGATTGAAATAAACTCAGTAAGGACTCTATGGTGATTCACTCTGTAAATGCACGAGCTAACGAACTGGGCAGAATTACATCTCAAGCGTAAAGATGGCCCCTCAAATTGAAAAGTAATCTACACATTATTGGTGCTTCTACTTTGAAGTAGATGTTAAAGATTGTAAAAAATGAATAGATATGTATATGTACAGATTGTTGTACTTCTTAGGCTGAGATTTAGTTAATGCCTAGAAGATGCCAAATTTGCTTCCATTTTCTCTTCATTGTGATTGGTTTGTTATAAAACGAATAGTAGACTTTTAAAGGGCAAGTTAGGATCATATTTGATATAATTATTTTTTTTAGGATCTGTTTAGGAAAAGAAGTTCTCACCCTTAGGACCTGAGCTACCTTTTGTATAAAATCTATTCGCCACCTAAGCGATTAACGGGGGATGTCCTAATGTCTGGCTTTTCTTTCTGCAATCTGTTTGCATGAGTTCCTCTTTGGTTGAAGGGATTGGTTTCTAAATCTTCTCAGGTATATGGATGGAATGGACTTTGGTGTGTTGAGCGACATGCCTAATATTCGAATGAAAGCTTCTTACAAGTTGTTCAGGCTGCAAGTAGCATCCAGTTCCTGCATATTCTTTTCTTTGGTCCAGTTTGCTTTATAGAAAGAGTAGATTTGAACTTGACTCCCTTTGAGATTTTCTGGAACCATGCCATTTTAATATTTGGGTATAATATTCCTAAAAGGTCCATGGAAAAATAAATAAGCAAAATTTATAGTTTATCAATTTTGTTTTGTGAGGTACTTATTCTGGTGGATCGCAATTAAAACACTTTGATTTGGACTTTGATCAAGATTTGGAAATGCTACTCTTATTGAATTACTGCAGCAACCCAAAGCACTGATGGAAAAACAGCATTTGGTGTAAATTAGTCAAAATCTAAGTTTTGTCAAATAAACAAATTTTTGAAAATGGGAAACATGTGTCTGCAGTTGGAAAGCAATAGTCAACAACTTTCACTCTGTTAGCATCATATTTTAACAACAACATATTCAAAAGAAAATTGAAAGTTCTCATTCTTCAGATCTGTGTAGTATTGGTGTGTGCTTCACTAATGACAATTTCTGTAGAATGTATTTTCTTCAATAGTAAAAAGGCAGTAGTTTCTAAGGCTAATTTATACCACTGCCAAACTACTGGAGTGATGTATATGCATACATTTGCCTCATTGTCTTCTCAAGAACCAAGATATTTGACTGGATTCTGATGCTGGTGTTATCATATGAAATTGAGACTAAATATCAATGCTTATGAAGAGGTTTCATTATATTTGCGAAGCATGTATGTTGAAGATGGGATGATTCCAATATCAGAAATATGTGTTGGCTATTTAATTCCTTAAATCAGTAAACTATCCTATTCTTACAAGTTATTGAATGCTGTTCATATGTGAGAGCCTGGTTGGTCTATATTTTAAGAGATAACTCCTTTCTGCAGGAGCTTTATAGAGGTAAACTGTTGTCATCCTACAAAGAAATGGTATGCTTCCTTTTTCCTGGTTGAAATATACAATTTGATTTATGTAGTTTAGTATAGCTTGTCTAATTGGATGTCTTTCATCGCTTTTTATCTGATTGGGAATGTACGAGATTTTAAAAAAAAATCAAAATTGGAGAATTTTATTGAGATTAGGCAAACCGAACGTACAAAAGGGATGAGTCATCCCTAATATTCACATGAGTGATCAGTGCCCTTTTTCTCATAAGACCTTCTATTTTGAAGAGTAATAGCTATTCATTTTTCTTACTTCACGAAGAATGTGTAATTCAAAATTGTGTGTATGCTTGAGTGTATAAATATATATATAAAATTGATTTCCAGGTTGGAGTTCTGACTCACATGGTAAAGATATGTAAATCTATGAGGTGTTATTTTAAAGGGACAAGCAATAGTCCACTGGCTCAGTGTTCTTTCTCATCGGAAGATGGTAGTGACAGCGGTGACTGTGGTGGAATCCCTGTTTTTACAATGTGCTCAATTGCTTCTTTTGGTACGTGCCTCTTGCACATTCAGTAATCATTAAATGGCCAGCCTGCAGCATAAATCTTTTGAAGTATAAGAAAGCACAGTATTACCTATCTGAATTGATATATTTGTGCTGTCAGTCAAAAGTAGTTGGTATCTGGTGTAAAATAAATCTTTTATCTGGTGTAAAATAAATCTGGTATCTGGTGTACAATAACGATCACTATGCAAAGTTGTTTCCTGAAGTGCTATATTGTCAACTAATTGCGGGCCAAAATATAATCTGAAACCTTTCCTCATTGTTTGGTGTCCCCAGGGGACTGGTTATTCTCAATGTTTCTGGATCTTTTCTTTGAGTTTTTTCAGGTATACACCATGCAGTCTGTCTATTTCCTGATACTCATTTTTTCTGAATTCTTTTGTTAAGATGTTCTTTGCCGAATTGTTAAGCTTGAAATGCTGAACTATTTCTAATGTTATTATTCTTTTCCTAATGTTTTGGTTGTAACCTAAATTATTTGAAATGAATTGTAGAAGAGTTAGCACTGGAGATTGTCCGAATGTTCATATCAGAATTAAATTTGAAGGTAAATTAAATTCTGGTATATTACTTGCAAAGATGTTTGTCTTTTTTTCTTTCTTTTTTTTTTTTTTTTTCTGAGGATCTTCAAAAGTCTAAATTGCTTTGGGCTTGCCTATTTTTGCCTTTTGTACTCACATACTCCCCTGCTTCAGCGGTTGCTTGTGATGGAGTTCCTCTCCATGTACGATGAAAAGGTTGCAGAAGCCACGAAATTGCATTGGTCTGATGAAATATATGAGGGAGAATTTAATGATCTGACTTCACTGAACTTGTACTCAGAAGAAACTCATGAACCAATACTCCCATGCCTAAGAAATCGCAGCTCAACTACTTCAAACGTGGAATTTAAACGGGAGAAAGATAACAATGTTTTACAGGTAAAGAGTTCCTTTCAGTTTAGCTTGGATCCGCACCAAATCCCTGCTATTATAATTATTTACTGCCTTTAACAAAAAAGCATGCTCTGTTACTTGGATATTAAAACTAAGTCATTCCCTGGCTGAACTTGTTCCACTATGTAACTGGTGAGTAGGATAGGGAAAACTACCTCTTTTATCCCAAAGAGTTGAGTTTTAGTGAATTTAATTCTAATTTTTCCAGTAATCGATTTTATCCTATCTTTTAATTATGTCTTTGAATTTCATCCCACAAGATAAATGAAGATAATTTATTGTTGATTCACACGTATTTTCTTCCACGTGGATGTCATGTTAGCGTCCATGTGGATTTTAATTAAATGAAACGTCAGCGTCCACATCAGCATCAACATTTTAATTTATGATTTTCCGTTTAAAAAAATAAATTGATATCCACGTGGAAGAAAATTGCGTGACTCAGCAACAAGTTAATGTCGTTTGTTTTGTAGGATAAAATTAAAAGGTAGGACACAATTGATTCCCGTAGAAAATTTGGGATAAAATTCACTAAAACTGAATGACAAAAACTGGCATTAGGCACGTCTAAACAGTTTAGGCGGATTTTATCCATACCCAAATGGGTTCACTCATTCCAAATAGGGTTTATTAATCCCCAATTAGGGTATATTAAATGGGTTTGGGTTGAGTTAATGGATAAAAACCGCCTGAACCGTCTAGGCTTGCTTAACCTGAGACCTTCCCAAACTCAATTAGTTGGGATAAAATAAGTTGTTTTCCTGGTAGGATTTTGGTTAAATATGTTCATGATTTAAATTGTGATACAGGTTTAATGAATTTTCCTGTGCAATGCAGGTTTACTTGATAACCTGGCTGGCAGATGTGAACATCGATAAATGCAGGTAATATCAACACACTCTTCTAGAGTGGGATATTGAGCAATGAAACCACATTCAACTGTTTTCATTTACAGGGTGGATGAGATATTTGGTATTGTTGGAGGGGAGATGCATGTCTAACTTAAAGAGCAAAAAGAAGCATAGGATTTGTCAGCAAGAAACTCTTGAGAGTCTGTTCCAGCCAACCAATGTTCATTGTCTTTCAAGAATATTACGGTAGGTCTCACCCAATGCATCACAAAATATAAATTTGATAATGAAACTAACAATTTCATTCAAACTTGTGGTCTAGATGGGGGTGTAGGCAATGCTTCTTTGATCAAGAGATTTATTTATTTTATTACATCCAATGTATTAATGTTATTAAATAAAATTGAAATTAAATTTGTATATTCAGTTAAATTTATAGGTAAAATTAACTAGTACTCCCTCCGTCCCACCTCAATTGTCCCACTTTCCTTTTTCGTCCGTCCCACCTCAATTGTCCAATTACTTAAAAAGACAACTTTTTCACACTCAACAATAAAATATTAATTCCACTCAACTTACTTTACACTCACACTCCTTGGTTATTGTGCTCGGTCAACCCGGGACAATTCAGCCGGGATGGAGGGAGTATTATAATTTTGTTAACCTAGAATATTGATATACATAAATTAAACATATTTATTTCGTAAACACGGAAAATATATACTAAAATATACAATTCTTTAATGATAGTTTGATATCATCAAGCAAAAATGTCGGATATTCAATTTAGGTAGAGTATGTTATTATGTTTTTGTGACGCATTTCAATGAGAATTGGATTTATATCGAGTGTATTTCGTTCACATTTTGATGGAATTAGATGAGAAATAATTTTGCATTCCAAATGGAAATTGGAATACATATTTTAATGATATGATGTATTTTATACATGTTAATAAAATATTTAAGCCTAGTGAAAGATTTATTTTCATAAATACATCATTCACTCTTAAATTCTTTATTAAAATGTATGAAATACATTATTTATTTAAAATGTGTGTTAAGATCGGAATCCGAATGAAAATTGCTCAGTGTTAAATTAATTCCGATCAAAATATCTCATAAAAATATAACTGCGAGACCGTATCGCATGAACTTTTGTCATTTAGATATGTACTAGCATTTCATCCGTTGCACATAAATATTCACGCGCGCCATGGCATCTACTCACATTTTCTCATTTAAATTTTAATTTAAAATTTTAATAATATTTATATTTATTATATAAAAAATTATCATCAAGATATAGAATAAAAAAATTCCAAACTTGTATATACTAAATAAATATACATACTAACAAAATTTATCAAGAAGATATGAAATTATATATTATCAAATTTGAGCATTTTGGACAAACAATTTCCATTCTTTTATTTAGTATAATAAGCACATATAAGAAGGTTGGTGGATATGTGACCTAATAAAATAGTAAAAATTAAGAGAACTGATAGTGGAAGATTAACATGCAATATTTTAGTAAATAAATGAAATGTTTTATTGATAATTATTGTTAAAATAATCTTTTCAAAATACACTAAATTATTTCAATGGTTGATCTTAATGTTTATAATGGTCATGACATAAGAAATTATACGTTAAGATTGTCTCAATTGAAATTCTGCAAAATTAATTAAAATATAAAAAGAATTCAAAAAATTAAAAATATGAGCAAGTCATACATTTACATATTATGATCTATCTACTTTTAATTGGATGCAATATATAAACCTTCTATTTTAATTTACAAAAAATCTAATAATGAAATAGTTCAGTTATAAATTTTATTTAATTTTATGATCATGAAATAATGCACATAGTTTTAAGAGCAAAAATCTATTATAGCAATTTGGTTAAATATACTTTAGTAAATAACAACCCTTATGAAATACTCCAAAAAATAGCAAAAACACCTTTTCATCAAATTTTCTTCCATAAATACCCTTCAATTATTTCTCTTTTATTTATTTCAATTATAATTATTTTTATTTCTAATATTTCCATATCTTTTATATATTTCTAATTCTAATTTTTAATCTAATTTCTTCTAATTGTTGATGTAATTCTTTAATTTTAGATTCTAATATTTCTATGTCAGAACTAAGTTGTCTAATTTCCTGTATATTTTCTTTATCAACAAGTGTAAATTTTCTTACTAGACAGCTATAAGCAGTATGAGCTTCAAGATATTCTTTTCGTAATTTTTGTTGCATCAATTCATCAGTATAAGGAAGATATATGCTCCTTTCATCATCTATTTTTATTGATATAAAAGTGGAACTAGGCATTATATTTTATCATTTATTTCTGTAACTACTGTTTTTAATTCTTGTATTTGTTTATTTAGTTGTGTAATTTGATTATCTGAATGTAATGTTTGTCTTTTTAGTGGTTCAGGTCATTTATTTTGGTTTATATTGCTTGTACTAGCTCTTGGTTGTTCTATTTTTAAGATTGGTGTATTATTTTGAATTCTTTGAGATGAGCTTCGTTGAATGAATTTTTGTAGGCTATCATTTTTTCTTATTATAGTACTTGTAGTACTTAATAATTCATCTGTATATATTCTATCTCTATGTTGGAAAATTATACTTAAATTACTGTTAGTTAATGCATAAGATACTTTGTAACTTACAGTAAATGGTATGTCTAAGGATTTCATTAAATCTTTTTTAAGAAAATTACATCGGACTCCAATTGCATCACTAAAGGTTTGTGTTTGGAAAGGAATTCCATATTGTAATGCAACATTGAATTTAATGATGTCAAAACCTAGATTGCCATCTATTTCTCCTATAATTTTATCTTTTTCATTCAAAATTCTATTGTCAACAATTTGTAGTTGTAAAGGTGTGTCTATTGCTGTGAAATAAGTAGATTTTACTATTATTTGTTATTCCAATATGTTTGTATCCTAATTTCTTCTGATCTTTTTTAGGTATTTTTTCTATTTTTTCTTTATTCATTATGTATGCTTGGAATTCAAAATTTGCTTGATTCATGTATACTAATGATTCTCCACTCATTAATCCATAGTATACTATATTTTCTCGATTTAGTATGTTTGATATTCTTTTATTAAAAGTTGGAATTTCTATACTTTCTTTGGAGTTAAGTGTTAATTCTCCCATTTTTCGTACTTTATTTATTATTTTCTTATCGAATATTATATCAGACAAGTATTCTCCAATCGATTATGCTCTTATTATTTCTTTTATATCTTCTTTATCGTCTTGATCTTGCCTCGAGCTTTCTCCTTTTTAAAAAATATTCATAGTAATTGTTTAATGTTTTCTTTATATAAATTTATTCGTGGGATTTTAAATTTTTCACCTTGTATTTTTAGTATTAATTCTTTACTTTTTTTTTATTATTAAAGTTTTCTAAAAAATCTATTCCTAATATTATTTCTTTTTGTTCTTGTTTAGTTCTTCCATCGATTGGTATTTCTATTTTTACTGAAAGTATTTTACTAAAAATAATATTAACAGATGTATATTTAGTGTTTCGTACTGGAGTTCCTTCGAGAGTAATATATGTTACTTCTGGATATAAATCATAAATTTCTGTTGCTAGATCTTCACTTATAAAACTTGTACAAGATCCTGTGTCTATTAATGCAACAACTAATTTTTTGTTTATACTTGTTAGTATATGATATTGATTATAATTATTATGATCTAACTTAACTTCTATGTTCTTCATATCATTTATTACTCTGTCGGGCCTGCTATATGCTGTCACAGCGATATAGGTTGCCTCTTTGACATTTCATGCTTGATATGTTGAACTTTGTAAAAGAGTTGTGTGATTCCATACCTGAAATGTTTCTTCTTCAAGATCTCAAGATCAATTCGGCCAAAGAGCTTCCTTGCTGTAGCCGTTTTCAGATCCTCCAGAGATAGAAAAAACCTTTCATATATGGGAAATATATTACATGAGATAGAAAGAGAAATATGTTACAATAGGAAGTGTGTCCTCTCCTAATGAGAGAGCCACCTTATTTATAGGCGACGAAAGGTCTGCCTTTTACATTATTAGGGTACCACTACACACGGAGGGGTACCACTACACACAGTAGAATCTAATAATTTACATAGTAGTTACAAAAGAAAAGAAACAAAAGTACAAAAATAGTGATGTCTTTTCACATCTTTTTCTCTTCTATTGTTTCAAGTTGTTTACAACATCGTATATTTATTTTTTCTAAATATTTTTCTGCAGTTTTTCTCATACACAAATCATCTCTATATTCTAATGCATATTTTTCTATTAATCCTAATGTTTCTGTTGTTTTAGTTTTTGCTGGGTTTGTTAATTGTATATTTATATATCGTAACATTGCTGGTGGTAGTTTACTTTTTACTATATCTAATAGACCAGTTCTATAATAATATTTTCTTATTTGGCAAAAGAAATTTTCTGTAAAACATGGGTCACAGAGAGCCATATTACTTAGTATTTTTATAATATGTGATTTTTCAAATTCTCGTGTCGTTTCTGATTCATCACCAAAAAATTCTGCAAATATTTCTTTGGCTAATTGTTTTAGAAGGTCAAATTTAGCTTCCTTTGATGTATCTGTTTTAGCATAGTTGTTATAATTATATGGCGTTGTTTGTAACCAGTCTGATAATTGTCCTGTAGCTTTATACATTATATATGTTAAAAAATCTTCTAGTGGTAAATTGCTAATTGTATCATCATCAGTTTGGACTATCATTTGGAATTGATTTATCCATAACATAATTAAACTTGATGCATTTGATGCACAATCTATGTTTAATACTCCACTACTTATACTTCTTTCTTTTTGAATATATGATGGTGGAATATTCTTTTTTGTATTTTCCTTTTGTATATGTATAATCATTTTTATACATATAATCAATAAAGCTTTTTTCATATTTATTTGGTCGTGTATCATTACTTGTAGAAGCATTTTCTTGTTGCTTAATATAATCTTCTTTTTTACGTTTTTCTTTTTCTTCTTCTTCCATATTTAATGTTGGATTTTCATCATCACTATCTATTCCATATTTGATACCTTGAGCATCTTCTTCATCTATTCTTGCAACATTTAAATCATGTATTTGTAATTTGTCTATTAATTTTGATAATTTTTCTATTTCGTTTATCTTCGAATTGGTGGTATCCATTTATGTGTTAAATTTATAGGTTCATTTATAGGTTCATTTTTTATTAATTTTCTAGTTGTTCCTTTTGTTATTAATTTTTGCATTATTTCTAATGCTTCTTTACATTCAAGACATTTTTCTTTTCCTGTTAATATTTCTTCATTATCTAATTCTCCTTGTTCTTTTAGGAAATTTATTAAATCTTGGTATTTATATTTTCGTATTTTATTTTATTTATTCGATTTATTGAATCTAATAATTCTTTTTGATTTTCTTTAATTGTTTCTATTAATGTTAATATTAAATTAGATACTTTTGAATTCCCTTCTGTCATGTTGTTATTAAAATTCTGAGTTGTTTTTCTAGTTTTTCTAATAAAATTTCTAGTTGAAATACTTCGTATATTTCATTTTCTATTTTATGACCAAAATTGTTTAAGCGGATTTTTGGGAATTTTAATTAATCGTGTAGAAGGAATTTCATTTTGTGTAAATGGAATTAAATTAAGATAAATATAAAAGAAATACATAGGAGGGTATAATTGGAATTTCAACTTCATTCAAACCTTGGTCAAAGCACTTTTGCTATATTCTGAATGTTTTTATAAGAGTTGCTATAGGTTGAACTATACTTAAAAATTTTGCTAGTTAAAATTATTAAGTGTAGTTTTAAAGCAGTTGATTGTTATGTGCATCGATCTTAACATTTCATTTTTAGAGAAATTGGGTGTAGTAGTTGTGAAACAATGGAAAATTTTCAATATTAAGTATTCAATAATAAAATATCTCAGTTATAAATTTCATTTCAAAATTTCTTATAATAATATAATATTTATTTATTTTTTGTCATAAATATCATTATTTACTAAAAAAAAATATGACATGAGATATCATTATTATGAAAAAGATATTATCTATATAAAATATTAATTTATTAAAAAGAAAGAAATATGAATATTGGATAAATTGAGTACAATATAAATTATGATAATTCAAGTAATAGTATAATTTAGTTTTTACGCGTGTGTAAAAATATATAGAATAATTAAAAATATATTTTTCTTAAAAAGTTTGAGAGAATAAAACTACCTAATATTCTGGTGGGAACCGTTATTGAAGGGACTATTTGTAATATCACAGATTTAATTAAGCTAGTTAATGCTTAATTAATCAAATAAATAAAA
>JAPKLW010000386.1:494833-568316 GCA_026898455.1 Plectranthus barbatus | reverse complement strand
TTTTAAGAACTATGGCTAGTACATAGGGTAGTTTCGATATACAGTCTCTGTGGGTTCGACCACCTTAGGGTAAAATTATAAATTTATTTGCCACTGTTCCTACAGCTTTGTCATGGACGGATTTGGGTTTTCTTGGAGCTGCAGAGGACAGCTCTTATCGGAGGTAATATCCAACTTATATTTTTGATTGAAGTTGGATTTCTGGGGTTTTTATTGCTGTAGTATCTTGGATATCTGTTTGGGATTGTGTATGATTCGTGTTGGTTGTTAAATAGCTTGATAATATGGCTGCAACTAGATTTAAAATAGAGAAATTTTCGGGGAAAAACGATTTCGGTTTGTGGAAAATAAAGATGTTAGCTATCCTTACCCAACAAGGTTTGGATAATGCCTTGCTAACTACTGATACAGCTTTTAAGGGTGAAACTGAGGATAACAAGAAGAAGTTAATAAATAAGGCTCGCTGCTTGATCTTTTTGAGTTTAGATGATAAGGTACTTAGAGAGGTATCAAGGGAAGTGACAGCTGCGGATGTTTGGAAGAAATTGGAGAGTTTTTACATGGCAAACTTGTTAGCAAATAGGCTGTATATGAAGCAGAAGCTGTACACTTGTAAATTCACTGATGATCGAAGCATTCTTGACCAACTTAATGAATTCAGTAAAACGGTGGATGATTTAGAGAGCATTGGAGTAACCTTGGAAGATGAAGACAAGGCGATCCATCTACTCAATGCACTCCCAAAATCATATGGGAACCTCAAAGACGCCATGATCTATGGGAGAGTGAAAATATCACTCGATGAAGTCCAACCTGCAGTGAGGAGTAAAGAAATAGAAAGAATGTCTGATAGTCATTCAGGCTCTACCAATCAAAGTGGGGTTGGTTTAATTATAAGAGAGGTTTTAACTCTTATAAACCACAGAATCAAGGTGGAGGATACTCGAGTTTCAGAAGGGATTCAAACCAAAGAAAGGAGTTCAAACCTTTCATGTCACAAGGAGTGAATAAACCACCAACTTCACAGCCTGAGAACAAGGGTTTTCAGCAGCAAAGGGAGGCAAAGACCTGCCATTATTGTAAGAAATCAGGACATGTGATCAAGGACTATTTTGTATTAAAGGCAAAGGAACAATTCCAAAGCCGGAGTAATGTTGTTGAGTCAGTCCAAGAATCATACGAGGAGGTTATAAATGTGACTGAAGTTGGTGGAACGCAGGATTAGATTTTGGATTCCGGTTGTTCATTCCATATGTGTCCACATATGGAATGGTTTGTGGATCTGAAACTAATAGAAGGAGGCTCTGTGATGCTTGGAAATGATAACACTTGCAATGTAAGGGGGATTGGCACACTGCGGATAAAGAATCATAAAGGAGAAAATAAGCTGCTCACAGGTGTGAGGTTTATACCTGATATAAAAAGGAGTCTGATTTCCTTAGGAGTTTTGGAAGCCAAGGGCTGTAAGTTTGTTGCATACGGAGGTACAATTAAAGTGTTCAAAGGGAATCAGGAAATCTTCAAAGGAGAGCGGCTGAATAGAAAATATTATCTCCATGCAGAAACAATTATTGGACAGGTTGATGTTGTTAGAGATTTGAGCACCTGGATGTGGCATAGAAGGATTGGACATATCAGTTCAGCAGGGATAAATGAGTTAAAGTAACAAGGCTTGATTGAAGTAACTGCAGAAGATGATATCTCAAAGTGTGAGGAGTGTATTTTGGCAAAGAGCAAAAAGCTGCCATACAGTTAAAGCAATTATAAGAGCTGCAGACACTAAGAGTATGTTCATGCGGATTTATGGGGTCCTTCAAGGACTGAAACATTAGGAGGTGGAAAGTATTTCCTCTCAATCATCGATGACTTTTCGAGGAAAGTCTGGATATTCATTTTGAAGAGCAAACATGAAGCTGCAACCAAATTCAAAGAATGGTGCAGTCAGGTTCAAAATGAAAAGGATGTGAAGATTGGGTGTATAAGGACGGATAATGGCTTGGAGTTTGTTGGTGAGGAGTTTGATATTTTCTGTAAAGAAATGGGAATCAACAGGCATCGTACAGTCCCTCACAATCCACAACAAAACGGAGTTGTGGAAAGAATGAACCGAACTCTCCTAGAGAGAGTGAGGTGTTTGCTCCTTAGTTCAGGCATGTCTAAAGGCTTCTGGGGAGAAGCTTCAGCAACAACATGTTACTTGATTAACCGAAGTCCATCCTCTGCTCTGGATTTTAAAACACCCGATGAGGTTTGGCATGGAAAGCAGCCAGCATATATGCATCTAAGGCTGTATGGATGTGCAGCATTTGCGCACATAAAACAAGATAAACTTGATGCTCGTGCAATCAAGTGTGTAATGCTTGGATACCTTACAGGTGTGAAGGGTTATCGTTTGTGGAGCATTGAATCAGGAGCTCAAAGAATCATAACTAGTCGAGATGTTGTATTTGATGAATCAAGGATGCCATACCTTGAAAAGAAGGAGAAACATCCTGAAAAGGAGCAGAATGAAGAAGGCAGTTCAGTGGAAGATATAATTCAATTTGAAGCAGCAGGAGAAGGTGAAAGTGAACAAGTTGAGTCTGAAAATAACCCAAGTCAGGTTGATGATCAAACCTCTGATCCCTCAGATTATTGGCTAACTCGTGATAGAGTAAGGAGGGAGATTCGACCCCCTAAACGGTTTAGTGGGGCGGATGTAATTTTTCTAAGCCTAAATGTTGCTGAAAAGGTAGAAAGTATGGAGCCAAAAACATTTGAGGAAGCAACCAAATATAAAAATCTATGGTGGCTGGCCATGAAAGAAGAGTTTACTTCTCTCCTCAAGAATGACACTTGGACACTTGAAGAGAAGCCTAAGAATCAGAAAGTAATAGGCTGCAGATGGGTATATAAAGTGAAGTTTGAGAATGCAGATAAACCAATGCCGAGATATAAGGCAAGGTTGGTTGCAAAGGGATATACTCAAAGAGAGGGAATATACTTTAATGAAGTCTTTTCCCCGGTGGTTAAGCATTATTCAATCAGGGTGTTTCTCCGTCTGGTGGTACAAGAAGATTTGGAGTTGCACCAGTTAGATGTCAAAACGGCTTTTCTTCATGGTAAGTTAGAGGAAGTTATATATATGGACCAGCCCCCGGGTTTTGTGAATGAAGGAGATGAGGACAAGGTCTGCAGGTTGACTGGTTGAGAAGGTCTCTATATGGCCTAAAGCAAAGTCCACGACAGTGGAACAAGAGGTTTTACACGCACATGATTCATATTGGTTTTGTGAGATCATAATATGATAAATGTGTGTATTTGAAGAAACGAACAGGTTCATCTCTCATATATCTCCTGTTGTATGATGATGATATGCTCCTAGCTGGGAGGGAGATATCAGATATTGAAAAAGTTAAAGATGATTTGAAGAGAGAGTTTGACATGAAGGACTTATGAGCAACAACTAGAATTCTGGGAATGGGTATACACAGAGAGAGATCTAAGGGTTTTCTGAAGCTAGTTCAGACATAATACTTGGTTAAGGTGTTGAAGAAGTTTGGAATGGTTGAGTCCAGGCCTCTGTCGATTCCGTTATCTCAGGGAGTAAAGATTTCAGATTCTCAGCAGCCACTATCAGAAACTGAGAAGAAGTACATGGATTCAATTCCTTATGCAAGTTTGATAGGGAGTTTAATGTATGTAATGATTTGCACAAGGCCGGATATTGCATACTCAATAAGTGTGTTGAGTAGGTTCATGGCGAATCCTGGAAAACCTCACTGGCAAGCACTACAAAGAGTTCTCAGGTATCTTAAAGGAACCATGAGTTATGGTTTGGTGTTCAGAAAGATGGGTGAAGAAGATAGTGAGGCTGTGGTTGGATATGTTGATTCTGACTTTGCTTCAAATGTTGATACTAGGAAATCACAGCTGGGGTATGTGTTTAATCTGTTTGGTACAACAGTAGTTTGGAAGTCGAAGCTTCAGTCAGTAGTAGCATTATCTACTACTGAAGCAGAATATATGGCTATTACAGAAGGAATCAAAGAAGCTTTGTGGTTAAGAGGGTTGCTGAATGAACAAGGAATCAGACAGCATGCGGTTCATATTTTATGTGATAATCAAAGTGCTCTCCACCTGTCTAAACATCAAGTGTTCCACGACAGGTCAAAACACATTGAAGTTAAACTACACTTCGTAAGGGATATAGTAAAGGAAGTGTTAAACTGATAAAGGTGAGCACACATGAAAACGCAGCAGATTCTCTAACAAAGGTTATGCCGTCTGCAAAGTTTGAGCTGTGTTCGAAGTTGATGGGCGTTTGCTGATTACATAAATCAACATCTTGGTTCTGTAGTGGAACTGATTGGAAGGAAAGGAGTGAGAAGGATGGGCATGTCGTCAGGAGGGAGAAATGTGGAGTGATGACTCCATGCTTGCTCGTTTAAGTGAGGTGAAGCTTCAGTCTGTGTTTGTTTTTTCTTAAGTGTTGAAGTTGGTGATTGAACTGGAGGTAGAAATCGTGTTTCTCAACTAATAGAGGCGTGGTTACATGTTGAGGAGTTAGTTGGATATGACACGTGGAGCTGACTGGTTGGCTTGGAAGAAAGAAAACAGTTAGAACTGTTATTCATATGGTTTACGAGCTCAACACATACACGCAGTCTCTTCTTCGTCAATTTTCAGTGGTTTTCAGTGAGAGAAAATTTTAGTGACTGAGAGATCTCTTGTACAACACAATCCATCAATAAAATTCTACTCTTAACCTTCCCGTGGACGTAGATCTTCATGATCGAACCACGTAAACCCTATTGTGCATGTGTTTTCATTTTGGTTGTTGTTTGCATTGTTGTCGATCGATTCTTGTGTCAAATTCGTAACAAACTCCAAGACCACCATAGCGCGGTTCATCGCTCGCTTCAACTCCGAGTTTGCCATCACTGATCTCGGTCGGTTAAACTACTTTTTGTGTTTGGAAGTTAATTACACCTCTGATGGTCTTTTCCAGTGCCAAGCAAAGTACGCAAGAGATATTCTTGCTCGTTCTGGCTTGCTCGATTCCTAACCTGTCTCAACTCTTGCCAGCCAAATTCTCACAACTGATGGATCTCTTGTTGGGGCACTTCAGTATCTCACCATTACCCGGCCAGATCTTTCTTTTGCGGTAAATCTAGTGAGTAAGTTTCTTCAAGCTCCAACTCTTGATCATTTTCAGGCTGACAAATGTATTCTTCGTTATGTCATGGGGACAATAACTCATGGGCTATCTTTTTGCGACATCCTAGTAATCTTGTGGCTTACTCCGACGCTGATTGGGCTCGCTGTCCTGAAACTCGCCGATCGACATATGGATATTCACTATTTTTAGCAGGAAATCTTATTTCTTGGAGTGCAAAGAAGCAACCAATTGTGGCACAATCCAGCTGTGAATCCTAATATCGCATTATTGCTAATAATGCGGCTGAAGTTCTTTGGTTAACTTCTCTTATTCAGGACCTTCGAGTTTCTCTAACTGGTCCTCCATGGCTTTTCTGTGACAATAATAGTGCGCTCTTCCTCACTCAGAATCCCGTTGCTCACAAACTTGCTAAACATATTGATCTCGACTTTCACTTTGTGCACGAGTTAGTTCAAGCTGGCAAAATTGTAACTGAGTTTGTGTCTTCTGATCAACAAATCGCGGACATATTCACAAAGAGCCTTGCACGCCTATTATTCGAGTACTTCAGAAGCAAGCTTCACGTCGTTCCATTACCGACGTCTTGCTTGAGGGGAGGTGATAAAAGATAACTTTGTAGATTATATTTTTATATCTTGCATTATATGTTTATTATTTTTTCCCCTTTTTTATCTCGATTATGTATGAAAAAAATAATAATCTTCAACACAAATTGATCACTACAATATTGACATGTAAACCGCAAGTATACGGATCAATTAAGAATAGTAGAGAGCAAGAGTATCGTATCCACAAGGATTAAGATGCCGAAACTAAAACTGAATACTACCTAGTCTTTCTTATTCATTATCCAGACACACATGATTCGAGATTTAGTTTGAATATTAAATTCATAAGCAAGAAAATTAATTTCTTTAACAAACAGACTAATTAATAAAGTTAACTCAAATTTTCAGAAACATTGGGTTAAAGGTATGTAAAACTGAACTTATGCTAGATCATTCTTTCGTTTATCAAGCCAATTTAATCTTGAAATAGTGAGTAACCATAAAATTAATTAATCCTTATGTCAAGGAAAAACTAGAGTTTGGATTTATTTAATCAAACAACTTTGATCAAAGATTGAAAATTAAATAAATCCTAAGATTCAACTTGGTTAAACACCCTACTGCTAATTATACTTCTAGATCAAGAAATAAAATCAGCAATATTATCGTTCTTATTTCCTTAGTCAATTAACAAAGGTCCTGTAAAATTAACTAAGAATTTATACAACAGATTCGTCTTCTATTGCATCAGAATTAAACAACACATTCACAAAACGATAAACTGATTCAAGAGGGGAATAATAACAAGAAAAAAGATCACAAGCATAGAAATCAACCTTACAACACCTAAAAACCCAATTTATATTATTCAACTACACATACTTGGAAATAAACACGAATAAACCATAAAATTCAACAATCAAATGAAAATTAAAGTAAGAAGAACAAGCCCGGTAGAAATTTGCAGACAAATTCGGAGAAATCTTCCAATACCCAGCCAAGTCTAACTAAGGTACGTGAAATCCTTCTACGTTCTTCACAAAAGTTAAAATACTTCTACAACTTCTCTGAACCGTTCAACCACAATTCAAAATATGAAAACTAGCTATTTATAGGTGTACAAGGACTCCTCTCAAATATATTAAAGTCGTGGATGGGAATGTTATAAAAATTGCCAAGGAAAATAGGATAAACTCGCACTCCGTTTGCTTGAACCGCCGACCGCGCCTCGACTGCACACCCGCGCCTGCCGACCGCGCTGTTTGCACCTCTTGTACCAGCCTCTGGCCCGGTCTCAACTGGACCGCACTGCCTGACCGCGCCTCGACCGCGCCTGCAGAGCTTCTTTTCATAGCTTCTGGCGCGGTCGGGGCTAACGCATGCTCCTCGCTCCGGTTTGACTTCAATTCTTCAAATTCCACACTCCGGGCACATTCTAGGCTTAATTCCTTGGAATAGATCCAATTTAGCTCGATAAAATCCTCAACCACGATCAATATTTGAGCACCTGCACACAAATTAGCTAAAACTACACTAAAATAACAAAGTTAAAGCATGTTATATTAATCACAAGAATTTAAACCTTTTAAAACACAATTCAGACTATAACATGCAATTAACTTTACTAAAAGACAAATTTAACCATAGATATAGTTGAAAAACGAGTGTTTATCAACCCCCCAAACTTAAATTCTTGTTCGTCCTCGAACAAAAGTAAGAAAAGAACAAGAAACACGAGTTTGAATGCTACCAAGATAGCATATGTCTCAGAGGCAAAATTATTTAGAGCAATAGCACATCATATCAATAAGGCACATGTATAAAGGTAACACAAGGTTGCTACAACAACTATTCAACTCACAAGATAGAAAATTATCACTCAACCCTCAATATATCTGTTTTTAAGATAGGTACAATCACTCATCGAATCATGAAAAATGTAATCTTTTACCATAAGCTTGCAATAAATCTACCTTCTCCACCACTTAGTATGTGCCAGAAAGGATCAATGAGGACTTTTCCATGGTTGTAATGTAGGCTTAAGGTTTAAGGTAGGAATATTTGGAAATGAAGCTCATCCACCAAAAGACTTGGTCACTTTTAAAATCCATTTCTATCCCCCAACTTACACCTCAAGGACAACCAAAATTGAACATAATTATCATGAATCCCATAATACTACAATTCTACTAACATATAATAGTAGTGTACAATAACTATCCGAATTATTTCATTATAAATGCTATCAATAGAACACTTTTTTTTTTTTATTTCTTCTTTTTTCTTTTGAATAAACATTAAGAGAGGGAAATCATGACTTAAATTTTCTTTTCACCACATTCCTATCAATACCACCAAGGATTCCCATAAAACCTCCAATCCTCCTATCATCCAAGTTATTTGAAAAAATATGGCAATGAGGCTCAAATGGGATAACAAGAGTAAATTGAAAATAATATAGGGTACATAAAGGCTCAAATGGCTATCAAATAATAGCCTCAGATCATATCCAAATCACATGCACATCAATATGGTCTCGAATAAGATACTAAAGCAAGTTCTAGGAAATCAAACATTTTCATGCCAAACTCTCCAAAAGAAAGGATTGTAACTTCTACAATCAAAGTTCAACTACTCACAGGATAAAAAATAGTTCAAGTAGCAACCTCAAATTACCTAAAAACATGTAACGTTAAATCAAATCAGCACCCAAATGCTTAAATTTTTGTTTCAGAACAAGAAATCATCATCGACACTATCAACGTGCATGGGGTCAATAAAACAACTCATACTTCCAAACATATCCTAACATCCTAAATAAACATAACAACTTTCAATCTTAAATCTTAAAACATAACACAACTAAACCAACACAACTAAACCGAAACAAAGTACTAAACATCAGATACACTAAATAACAATACAAAGAATGCGGTTGCGACACAAGTTCACCTTCTCCCCCTCCCCCAAACTTATTTCCAAACAAGAAATAAGTATGGTGGAGAAAGAAGAGGTTGTGTTGAAACCACAGTACCTTAATTCGGAGGAGTAGGAGGGCGCTGCCAGTGTCCTTGCGCTGTAGAATAGGCTTCAAAGCGTTGCAGGATCTCATACATCTGATTTTGTTGCTGCTGCATCGCCAGAGTTCGCGTATCAAGTCCCTGCATGGTGACACCCATCTGCTGCATCTGCTCTTCCAAGCTTCGAACCGCCCATCTTGTAGCCATGATATCACTTCTCATCACACTACTCTGCTCCTCCCAAGTTGCCATTCGGGCATCAATACTCTCAATCCTTGCATCAGAAGTCTCTCCTCTTGTACGACGACATCCTCCTTCTTGATTTGATGATGTCGGGACATTCTCATGTATTGGTGATTGCGGAGGCATTTGTTCATCATCTTCTTCTTCAGCCTCATTAACTCTTCCATGCAATGTCTTCCATTCTTCATGAGCAGTGGTATTCATCAACCAATTTTCCTTAGAGGTTATGCCCATAACAAATGTGAGAGTCGGGCAAGGCAGTCGGAAATTACGACTTTTGTTGCACCAAAAAGTATTGATTACTTTCAACAGTAATAATATTCATCGAACGGAGTGCCATAAGAGATACCGTTAACTCACCAGTAAGCTCAGTCATCCCTCGAAGTCGACCCATGAAACTTAAAGCAATTGGAGTAAGCAAACCACCAATACAGATAGTACCATTAAAAATCTGGGATTGCTTCACCAATTGATCAACAAGTAAGGCCCCAAAGTTAACTCCCGATCCACTGAGCATCGATTTTAGAATGAATAACTCAGTAGTCCTAACTCCCGAATTATCATGACGAGCAAGTAAAGAGCAAGCTAAGACCCTTTGAATATACCTAAACACTGGGTTTCGTATCATAGAGGCTTTAGCTTTACTACCAAAACTCATGAGGGCCTCCTGGTGTAGGGTCTTTATAATTACCATTGCTTGGGCGCTCAAAAATAACATTTAAATCCAGAACAGACATAACCCGATCTTCATTATCAAACTGAAATGAAAATTCAATTGGTTGATTCACTCGCCCTCTCTTTGTAACCTCAAAAGTACTCAATATTTCAAGCACAACTTCAGGGTAAGTCTTATATGTAGTAGTTAATGCCTTTTTCCACCCCACATTCTTAAACATCTGCTATACATTAGACCTAATCCCCAAGTGCTCAATTTCTTCAACATCAGCTCGTGTTATTCAAATCTAGAGAGGAGAGTATAGAGAACCGACCTCGATGTTGTTTATTACGGATGTTCAGATTATAGAATTCTGGATCCGCTCTTGTGTAAATCCTTTCCGTTTCACCTCTAGAACTTGACCCCCCCTCTGTTTCTACTCGTTCTCACCATATTGCTGAAAAGGGTACCTACACTAAAACATACTCTTATTAAACAGAAAATATAAGAACTTATAACAAAGCATTTAAATCAAATTAACTACTAAATATACACAAACATCTCACATAAACACTAAAATACCAAATTAAACACTCAGATTCCAAATGTTCCCCATTCTGTCACACAAAAATAACTTAACAACATCCAATTTCATTTACGCATTTCAAGAAGCACAAAAATATGACAGAATCAAATCATTGAAATACATCGACTTATTAAATGCTGAAAAATCAAAACATGCTTGTGTCGACATCTACAAAACAAATCCCTCTTATACTATTCATAGTTAACATTCAAGAACAATTACGTACCACATGTAATAGAAACTCAATTCAACTCAAAAAGTATGAACATTAACTATGAAGAACAAAATAAAAGAGGAAAATCGAAAATTACCTTGGGATAAAGCACAATATATCCAAGAGCAAATTAAATCCCTAATTGTCGAATTGAAGCAAAAGTGGGGAATTTTGAAATTTTGAACGGTGGAAAGTGTAGTGTAGATGTTGGGTAGGACAATTTTTTTGAAAGAAATTTGAAGTTAAACGGTGGAGATTGGAAGAATTTGAGTAAAAGATGAGAGGGAGAAAAGGGAATGTTCGTGTGTTTGAGAAAAAGAGGAGAGAAATATTTTGAAAAAAGAGAGAAAATAGGTTGAAGAAATAGAGAAAATCCCTTACTTGGTGACAGGACTTCCTTCTTTACTTAACTTAATAAGGATTTCAAGTAAAGAGCTTACCGAACCTACGCGTCGAAGATGCGGTCACGTCGGACTGCACCTCGACCGCGCCCTGTTCGCATCACCGGGCTGCGTCAAAAGGCCTGCTTTGCCCAGCCTCTGGCGCGGTCTGGTTTCGACCGCGCCTCGACCGCACTGCATCACCGCGTGCGCAGTGCTATTTCACTTGGTCTCTGGCGCGGTCGATTTTAGACCGGGCCTCGGACTTCTCTCACACGACCTCTTTTCCTCGAGACTTGTTCACTTCTTTGCAGCTGTTTTCAACTTAAATCACCCATCAGATTCCTGAAATTCTTCATAAGCCATCAATATACCACCACAAATCTTAAAAAAAAAACACATTAAAGAAAATTAAACATAAAAACGATAACATTGGGTTGCCTCCCAATAAGAGTCATTGTTTAACATCGTAGACTCGACGATACCTCATAACAGGATTAACAAATAGGGAACTGGATGAATGAGATCTCCATCGGTTGAACTGGATTAAGATAATGTTTGATTCTTTGTCCATTCACCACAAACAAATCTCCATTCCTTCCTTGTAGCTCAAACGAACCATTTCCCACCAATCTTGTAACAACAAAAGGACCCATCCATCTCGAATTAAGCTTTCCGGGAAACAACTTAAGCCTAGAATTAAACAAAAGAACTTGATCTCCAGGATGGAATTCCTTATTTTTGATATGTCTATCATGAAATCTCTTCGCCCTTTCTTTACATATGCACGAATTTTCAAAGGCTTGAACTTTGAATTCATCTAGCTCGTTCAAAGCTAGTTTCCTTTCCTCTCCAGCTTTATCTCAAAATTCAAATTCTTAACTGCCCAAAACGCCTTATGTTGCACCTCTATTGGCAAATGACAAGATTTACCGTAAATCAACTGATAAGGAGACATACCTATTGGGGTCTTATAGGCAGTTCGATACGCCCAAAGAGCATCCTCCAACTTGAAAGCCCAATCTTTTCCCGATGCCACTATTTTTTCCAAGATCTGCTTCACTTCTCTATTTGCCAGCTCAGCTTGACCATTAGCTTGAGGGTGATAAGCTGTGGTCACACGATGTGTCACACCATATTTAGCCAAAAGAGCCCCCAACCATTTGTTACAGTAATGTGAGCCTCCATCACTTAACAAAACACGAGGCACTCCAAATCTAGTTAAAATATTCTTTTTCAAGAATTTTAATACCACCTTCGAATCATTGGTAGCAACATTGCTTCCACCCACCGAGAAACAAACTCAACAACAAGAAGAATGTAACGGTTACCACCTGAAGATGGAAATGGGCCCATAAAATCGATGCCCCATACATCGAGCAACTCAACAACGAAGTTGTTACTAAGCGGCATCTCATCTCTCTTTGAAATTGCACCCATCCTTTGACACTTGTCACACCTCCCCACAAATTCCCTACATGTTTTGTAGATTGAAGGCCAATAGAATCCACATGTAAGAATTTTCATGGTTGTTCGATTGGCTGAAAAATGACCTCCTGTGGGTAAAGCATGACAGTCTTCCATAAATTTCAACCATTCTTCTCGGGGCACACATCTCCGGATCACTGTATCAGCACACCTTCGGTACAAGTATGGTTCATTCCAATAGTAAAACTTCACCTCACTGAAAAACGTTTTTTTTTGCCAAGTAGAAAGACCTTGAGGAGGAAGTCTAGCAACTACCCAATTTGCTATATCTGCTAACCATGCCACTTTGCTCTCGACCCGCAACAACTGCTCATCAGGGAAAGAGTCTTTAATTCCCACTAACATGTCATCACCTTCAATAGGGTTCTCCAAACGAGAAAGATGGTCAGCTACCACATTCTCGCAACCCTTCCTATCCTTAATTTCTAAATCAAACTCCTGCAACAACAACACCCACCGAATTAGACGAGGCTTAGCATCCTTCTTGGCAAAAAGATATCTAATAGCTGCGTGATCTGTGTAGACAAAAGTCTTAGTCCCCACAAGATATGCCCGAAACTTCTCGAAAGCAAAAACAATTGCCAAGAACTCCTTCTCGGTCGTGGTGTAGTTACTTTGAGCTGGATCAAGGACCTTGCTAGCATAGTATATCACCCGGAATAACTTATCCTTTTTCTGCCCAAGAACTGCTCCTACGGCCACATCGCTTGCATCACACATAAGAATAAAGTCTTCATTCCAATCTGGGTTGATGAGAACTGGTGCACTTACTAAAGCCTGTTTCAACACATGAAAAGCTTTTAAACACGAATCATCAAAATTAAATTTAGTATCTTTAACGAGTAAGGAACAAAGAGGCTTTGAGATTTTTGAAAAATCCTTTATAAAGCGCCGATAAAACCCAGCATGCCCAAGGAAACTTTGTACAGCCTTCACAGTTGTTGGCGGTGGAAGCTTCTCTATTGCAACAATCTTGGCTCTATCTACCTCAAGCCCTTTTGATGATACCTTGTGTCCCAATACAACTCCTTCAGTCACCATAAAGTGACATTTCTCCCAATTCAACACTAGATTAGTTTCATCACACCTTTGCAAAACTTGAGACAAGTTAGACAAACAAACATCAAAAGTAGAACCAAAGACAGAGAAATCGTCCATGAAGACTTCCATTATGTTTTCAATTAGACCATCAAAAATTGCCATCATGCACCTTTGAAAAGTGGCAGGTGCATTACATAAACCAAAAGACATTCTTCTATATGCAAAAAACCCCATAAGGACAAGTGAATGCTGTCTTATGTTGGTCCTCAGGAGCAATCATTATCTGATTATACCCCAAGTAACCATCCCAAAATAATAATAAGCAAAACCAGCAAGCCTATCAAGCATTTGATCAATAAAAGGAAGAGGAAAATGATCTTTCCTAGCAGCTGCATTTAAAGCCCTATAATCAATGCACATTCTCCATCCCGTTACCAATCTAGTAGCAATAAGCTCATCACTCTCATCCTTTACCACAGTAACACCCCCTTTCTTAGCAACAACCTGAGTAGGACTAACCCACTCACTATCTGATATAGCATAAATCATACCCGCATCAAGCAACTTAAGAACTTCTTTTCTGACAACTTCTTGCATAATGGGGTTTAATCTCCTTTGGGGTTGCACCTTACGTTTAAACTCATTCTCAAGCAAAATTCTATGCATGCAGATAGAAGGGCTAATCCCTTTTATGTCTTCTATGGTCCATCCTATAGCAGATTTATACTTTCTCAACACAGCAAACAACTTCTGTAATTCATCATCTGAAAGTTTAGAAGAAACAATTACCGGATAGATGTCATTATCACCTAAGAAAACATACTTCAAGTGCTCTGGTAATGGCTTCAACTCCAAAGTTGGTGCTTTTTTCTTGTCCTTCTTTTCCTTCGCCAAATCCTTCTTGAGTGCTTCTTCCTTTTCTTTTGGACTTTGCAAACTCAAAAAGTCCACACTCTCTGTTCCTTCAACCTGAAAATCATCATCACTAGAAACAACAACATTCAATTGTTCACAATAATCATCAAAATGAGAAAGAGAAAGAGAAAGTGTATCTTCCACTATGCACTCATGGACTCCGATAAAGTGGCACTCTTCTTCTCCTCTCTTCATTGCATCTTTTAATGAAAAGGTAGCTATCTCATCATTGAATCAAAGAGTAAGCTCTCCCTTGTGAACATCAACAAGAGCTCTTCCGGTGGCGAGTAATGGTCGGCCTAGAATGAGGGGAACATTTCTATCCTCCTCCATATCCAACACCACAAAGTCCGCTGGAAACACAAATTTATCAACCTTCACCAGTACATCTTCTACTATACCACGTGGATGAGAAATAGACCTATCCGTCATTTGCAAAGCTATCGTTGTCGGTCTCATTTCTCCAATAGCCAACCGCTTGAAAATGGAAAAAGGCATCAAATTGATGTTTGCCCCCAAATCACACAAAGCTCTCCCACAGCTTACCCCGCCAATAATGCATGAGACAGTAAAAGAACCAGGGTCCTTTTGCTTTATTGGAATATTCTTTTGCAAAACTGCACTACAGTCATCGGATAAATTTACTGTTTCAAAAGCTCCATGTCTCTTCTTTTGTGAAACAGCCTCCTTCAAGAACTTTGCATATCCCGGCATCTGCTGTAAAGCATCAAGCAAGGGAATATTGATTTGCACCTTCTTGAAAATGTCAAGGAAATGGGCATACTTATCCTCGATTTTCTTCTTCATCAACTTTTGAAGAAAAGGTGGATTAAGTTTATTACCACCTTGACTCGAATCAGGATCGCCGCGAGAACTGCAAGGAGCTCTTTCCACAACGATCTCTTCTTCTTCCTTCCCTTCCTTCTCAACATGTTTATCATCAACGGGCATTGGTGGACCATCATAACTCTTCCCACTCCGCAAAGTGATAACATTGCACTGATTTTTTGGGTTTACTTCCATATTACTAGGAAATTGGCCCGGCTTGTTATTAGCACCTAAAGAACTAGCAAGTTGTCCCATATGCCCTTCTATCATCTTCATATACTTAGTCAACGATGCCACATCACCTTAAATCTTCTCCATTCTTGTGTTCATCAATTCTTCTGTCGATTTACCCTTTGATGGCTCTTCAATAACTCCATGCTTCACACTAAATCCCGGTGGTGGTTGAAGTGCATTGTTGGGGTTACCATAAGCCAAATTAGGATGATTCCTAATGTTCGGGTAGTATTGATTTCCTCCTCCTTGATTAAAGTTTCCTCTTCCTTGGGCAAAATTTTGACCCCCTTGATTTCCACCATATGAATTATAGGGTCGACCTCCATACTGATTCACATAATGGACATCCTCAGAACTTTGATCATGGCTTTGACTCACTCCGACATTAGATCCCTCTCCATTATTGGAAGTATTCATCATAGCCATTTGTTTTGTTAACTTCACCATTTCATCTTTCAAAGTAGCCACTGCCGGATCCTCTACTTGAGCTATTCTCCTCAGTATTTGTCTATCTGCTGGCCATTGATAGCTATTCATAGCCATCTCCTCAAGAATTCTCATAGCATCACCTGAGCTTCGATTCAAAATAGATCCTCCAGCAGAAGCATCCACAATTGACTTAGTTGCTGGTGATAATCCTCTATAGAACTGACAAATCTGTTGATCCTTCGAGAACCCATGCTGTGGACATCGCCTCAATAAATCTCGGTATCTTTCCCATGCTTCATAAAGAGACTCATCTCCCATTTACTGAAATTGAGTGATCTCTCCTTGCAATTTGATAGTCTTACTTGGAGGAAAGAACTTGAGCAGAAACTTAGATCTCAGATCAGCCCACGTAAGGATGGCATTTCGATCCAATGTAGAATACCATGACTTTGCCTTATCCCTCAATGAGAAAGAGAACAATCTTAGTCTTATGGCATCCTCCGGAACTCCATTCATTCGTATAGTTCCACAAATCTCAATGAAGTTTTGCAGATGAGCATTTGAATCCTCCAACTGACCTCCTCCAAATTGATTTTGTTGTACCATTTGAATGAGTCCGGGTTTGAACTCAAAAGAATTTGCATTTATACCCACACCAAAACCATTCTCACAATGGTTGTTTGGATTAAACATCTCCTGAATCAGCCTTTGTGGTTGCCTGTCATTCTGCTATTTTTGAAGCATTTCGGCCATCTCTTGAACTTGCCTTCTCAAACCTTCCACAACATTTTCCTGATGATTCTCCATGACTGCACGTCTCCTTCTTCGTAGAATATTATTCCTTCGGCACATAGCCTCAATTTCAGGATCCACAGGTTCTAGATTTGCTCTAGATCCTCTTGTTTGCAAATACAACACCTAAGACAACAAAATAAAACTTTCAAGTAAAAATAAACAAAGTCTGAAGTAATGACACTTAAAATTTCACTAGTATTAATTATAGAATCTACTTAATCCCCAGCAACGGCGCCTAAAACTTGATCACTACAATATTGACATGTAAACCGCAAGTATACGAATCAATTTAGAATAGTAGAGAGCAAGAGTATCGTATCCACAAGGATTAAGATGCCGAAACTACAACTGAATACTACCTAGTCTTTCTTATTCATTATCCAGAGACACATGATTCGAGATTTAGTTTGAATATTAAATTCACAAGCAAGAAAATTAATTTCTTTAACAAATAGACTAATTAATAAAGTTAACTCAAATTTTCAGAAACATTGGGTTAAAGGTATGTAAAACTGAACTTATGCTAGATCATTCTTTCGTTTATCAAGCCAATTTAATCTTGAAAAAGTGAGTAACCATAAAATTAATTAATCCTTATGTCAAGGAAAAACTAGAGTTTGGATTTATTTAATCAAACAATTTTGATCAAAGATTGAAAATTAAATAAATCCTAAGATTCAACTTGGTTAAACACCCTACTGCTAATTATACTTCTAGATCAAGAAATAAAATCAGCAATATTATCGTTCTTATTTCCTTAGTCAATTAACAATGGTCCTGTAAAATTAACTAAGAATTTATACAACAGATTCGTCTTCTATTGCATCAGAATTAAACAACACATTCACAGAACAATAAACTGATTCAGGAGGGGAATAATAACAAGAAAAACGATCACAAGCATAGAAATCAACCTTACAACACCTAAAAACCCAATTTATATTATTCAACTACACATACTTGGAAATAAACACGAATAAACCATAAAATTCAACATTCAAATGAAAATTAAAGTAAGAAGAACAAGCCCGGTAGAAATTTGCAGACGAATTCGGAGAAATCTTCCAATACCCAGCCAAGTCTAACTAAGGTACGTGAAATCCTTCTACGTTCTTCACAAAAGTTAAAAAAACTTCTACAACTTCTCTGAACCGTTCAACCACAATTCAAAATATGAAAACTAGCTATTTATAGGTGTACAAGGACTCCTCTCAAATATATTAAAGTCGTGGATGGGAATGTTATAAAAATCGCCAAGGAAAATAGGATAAACTCGCACTCCGTTTGCTTGAACCGCCGACCGCACCTCGACTGCACACCCGCGCCGCGACCGCGCCTCACCCGCGCCTGCCGACCGCGCCGTTTGCACCTCTTGTACCAGCCTCTGGCCCGGTCTCAACTGGACCGCACTGCCTGACCGCGCCTCGACCGCGCCTGCAGAGCTTCTTTTCATAGCTTCTGGCGCGGTTAGGGCTAACGCATGCTCCTCGCTCCGGTTTGACTTCAATTCTTCAAATTCCACACTCCGGGCACATTCTCGGCTTAATTCCTTGGAATAGATCCAATTTAGCTCGATAAAATCCTCAACCACGATCAATATTTGAGCACCTGCACACAAATTAGCTAAAACTACACTAAAATAACAAAGTTAAAGCATGTTATATTAATCACAAGAATTTAAACCTTTTAAAACACAATTCAGACTATAACATGCAATTAACTTTACTAAAAGACAAATTTAACCATAGATATAGTTGAAAAACGAGTGTTTATCACAAATCTTCTGAATCCTATCAATCTTCACAATCTTGATTTCCATTTAGTAATTCCATTCTCATTATATCTCTATCTTCTTATTATTCCTAGATTATTCTAGAGGGTTTTATTGTAATTCATTAATTGATGAGGAGCTTTCGTTGTTAATCAAGACAGTTGATATTTTAATGTTTTTTGGTGAACCTCTAGGTGGTTTCTAGAGAGAGCCTTGTGTACCTATTATTTAACATGGAGGTTTTGTAGAGGTGACTTCTAGCCCGTTGTCTTTATCTTCGTATTGGAGGGTTTTACATGTTAAAATCATGGTGTTCTCTTTATTGCTTTGTGGTTGTTTGTTTGCTTTGGTGCTTTGGTTGATTGGAAAATCTCATTTATCACACAATATTTTGATTTGGTTGTCAAGTTGATCTCCTTTTTTTGGTGATTATTCCCAACATACACGAACAAATCGTTTTCACAGTTTTAGCTTATTGATTATCATTCATGACATGTGAATTACAAGTTTTAAGTCTTGTCAAATATATTATTCTATTGAAGAAAATTAAAATATAATATATATATATATAAGTGAGTCAAATGTTAAAAATTCAAAAAAAAGTCGAATAAAAATTAATGTGAGTTTTTAAATTAATTTGATTAGCGACATTTCTTTTTTTTATAAATTATGTTTATAATCTTGTAAATGTAACATGTATAGAAAAATAATCAGTTATTAAATTAATTAGTTTTTTATTTAGCATGAAATAAGTTTAAGATGGGATGTAATGAATCTGATACTTAAACTTTATTTATGTAAAATAGGAACGAATCCATCCATTTAATTGATACTTAATCTATGATCGAGATTAAAACTAACTGATGTTTTATTTTCTCTATATATATCATACTTAAAATATATTGTGTTTTTTGTAATTAATAGATATATATTTTTTACTATATATGTTATTCATAAAACTTTAATAGTTCAAAAAAAATTTTCAAATCTTAGAAGTTAGAACTCAAATTCAATTCTTTTTAACCCAAACATTTATTTTTAATATTAAATCTAATTAATCTTTGTCTAGCTTAATATCAATTTTATTTAACAAAACATTGTGCAAATTGTCAAAGCATTAAAGCTCAAATGCTTCTACGTGGAGATAAGAAATCTATTTTGACACTTCAATATAAAAAATAATTACTTCCTTGAACTTAAATTAATCATCTTTCAACGATAAATTAATTATTCATTTACAGAAAACAGAACACTCCATAATCCTGCAAACATGAAGATCTCCCAAATTAGAAAAAAATTAATCAATTGGAAGATGTTCTCATTCGTGTGGGTCATCTAATTTTTCCTGCAAATTTTGTAGTTCTGGACATGAAGGAAGATGTGAACATGCCGCTGATACAGGGAAGGGAGTTCTTAGATACAAGCGAAGCGGTGATCAACTGTCGGACTGGCGAGATTACTCTGCATGCAAATGATGAAAAGATCACCTTCGTGAACGACAAAAGCCGCCAGCAATCCAAGTGCAACCGGATCACTTCCATTGAAGATTCTGAGGATGAAGTTGAAGAAACTGAAGAAGAAAAGGAAGACCGTGCTGCCATTGAATGGGAACGAGGGAATGAGATGGCAAAATTGCCAATTACACCATCTCACCCCGAGCTCACTGCTGTCATTCAAGACAGAATGGTCTACATGATTGATGCAAAAGGGAGGTTAGTTTGGACCCGACCTCCATGGGCTTGAGAATTGAGGTACCGTCGAGCTACGACGTTAACCAACCACTTGCTGGGAGGTAACCCAACTTTTACATGCTTTCTTTTCAATTCATGTTTTTATTTTTGAATTTTGTTTCCCTTGTTTATTTTGAAAAAAAAAATTCGTGAGGAGGACCTCTGTATCGATAGACATGTCTGATGTCGATTGACACAAAGGTGTCGACGGAGACAACACTTCGACCGAAGGAAGAGTCGACATGAAGGCTCCGTGTCGACCGACACACCGCACGTCAATTGACACGGAGTGCTAGCTGCTGAAAAAGTCAAAGTCGCGAGTTCGAAACCCTCCGGAGGATAAAAAGTTGATGTCTGAGATCAACATCCAGGTACAGTTCCTATTATTGTCTGATTTTCAAACTTTTTCTATTCTCTGAGTTCGAAACAAGTTTGGGGGGATGTGGTCAAGAATTTGAACTTTCTATCCTTTTATTTGCTTTCACTTTTTTAAATTTTTGCCTAGAAACAAAATATGGATATAGTGTGACGAAAATTGTTGAGTTTTGATCAATCTGAACTGAGTGTGAGTTTGAAATCAATTGATGATGAGTTTGAATTGAATTGATTGTGGTTAATTGCCTATGAATGTAGAATACCGCATGATAGGATTGAATTGAAACTTGCACTTGCATGATAATTGAGTAAATTGAAGTTACCTGTGGAAGAAAAATTGAACCCAAGTGAGATTTTGAGCCTTAAAAATTCGTTTGATGTGAGAATTGCATGTTATGTTTTCTCTAGAACTTGCTTTGTTTCTGTTTCAAAACTGCATAGTGTGCACAAGGCTAGAAAATGATTTTAGGCCATCTTTGTTAGCCCAATATCCTAAACATTGTCCCTTCACAATTAAATGTACTATAGTTAGCCACTTTGAGCCTTTACAATTCTTTCCTTGTCTATGAGCTTAAGAATGTGCTGGTTTCGCATGTGTCTTGAGTTGTGGTTTGTATGGGGTAGATTGATGGTGGATTGGAGAAAAGAAATATCAAATTAGTGGTTGGTACAAGATGTGTGATAAAATAGCTCAAAGAAAAAAATCTAGAATTCTCATAAGCTCTCTGAATAAAAAAAAAAAGAAGAGAAAGAGAGAAGTATACAAAATATTAAAAGAGCATAAGAGATTCAAAAGAGCTAGGAAAACAAAAGAGAAAAGAAATGTTGAGTTTGATTGATAAACTTGAGGAGATGAGGTGGATGATGATAGATAGTGGTTTGATTTGTTGAGAGTAGCTAACTCAATTGATTTTAGTCACTTGGCCATATTTCCCTACCTTTCACAAAAAGCCTACATTACAACCCAATCAAAGTCCTTTCTGATTCTGGATCTTGTGTGCACATTTAAGCAGTGGAGGAATTAGAATATCTGCAAGCTTATGGTAGATGTAAATCATACAAGATGGAGTGAATGCACATTTAACCTCTAAACACTTGTGTGATGAGCGAAACACTTTCCTGTGAGTCTTCCGCAGTTGACGAATATTTTAACTCTTTCGAACTGCTTGTGTGATGTGAATTTTTGATCCTTAAATGTGATGAATCTTGTGAGGCATTGCACTTTTAACCGCATTAGATTTTTATTCTTTCTTTTCTATTGATTGAGGACAATCAAGCATTTAAGTTTGGGGGGATTGATAAGCTCGTATTTACACTCACTTATCCATGTTTTTATTCTTTGTTTTAGTTTGTTTAGGCTTAGTTATTAGTTATTTTCATGCATGAGTGTGTTATAGAGGATATTATGCTTGTGATGGTGAGTTTTTGCCGGTTTTGAGGCTAAAAAGTGGCTAAGTGGTGAAAAGAGCCGGAATGACGAAGCTGCTATTTCGGTCAACACACGGGATGTCGACCGACGTGGAAGACAAGCCAAAAACCCAAGCAAAACCCTCCATGTCGATCGACGTGGTGCATGTCGATCGACATAGAGGGTCGATGTCGACCAGACGCAGCGATCGAGATGGAGCTCGACATGGAAGTCCATGTCGATCGACACACCCTATGTCGATTAACATGAGAAGCTGGTGATGATCAAAGTCAAGTTCGATGTGGACTCTCGATGTGAAGGCCATGTTGATTGACACACCGTGTGTCGATCGACACCGAAGTTGGAAACGAAGGATTCGCCAGAATTGGATGTTTTTGATATTCCAAGCCCAATACCTTGTTGAGATATATTTCCTCCTCTATAAATACCATAGAGCTCGAAAATTAGAGACATCTTTTAACACTTTTACATCTTTTATAATTTAGAATTTAATTTAGCATTGGAGTTTTTCCAAGACTTCAAGGTTCCTCTTTAGTGTAAGTTAATTTATGAATTTCAATAATATGTGTGCTTTTATTCTATTCATGTTTCGTGGCTAGAAACCCTAGCAGGTTCTAGGGCTTTGATAATCTTCTTGATGCATGTTTAAATAAATCAACTCAATAAGCATGGTTTGATTTCCTGATTTTAATTCAATCGAATCTAGATTAATGAAGGATCGAGAGATGAAATTGAATCTAAGTTCGTAGTTATCAATTGAAAGACTGAAAGATGAAAATTGGTAATAGGAAAAGGAAATTAATTATAATCTATTTCTGTCTAAAAAGGAAGAATTAGTTGTAGGAATAAATAGGATAATTATTGGGATTGATGTGTTCTTGAGACCGAGAGGAGATAGACATATGTTAGTAATCTAGGATTTAAATCGCCAAACAAGGAATTGAATCCATCTGAATCTAATTTTACCCCGTCGCTGAGTTAATGAATTTTGCATGTTGACAGTTTGATTATCTGCCCTGGAATCTGTCTCTTTATTTATTGTTTTCAAAAACCTTTAAATTCCTGTTTTGTCATCATTAAATTCCAAAACCAAAATCCCTTTTTCAAGTACTCAAACAAACAAGATTTAGAAACCATGGCTAGTAAATAAAATAGATTCGTTATACATTCCCTGTGGGTTCGACAACCTTCGGGTTTACAAATTTATTTGCCTCTTTGCTATAATTGTATGCGATTTTAGCATCGATCAGGCAGCCTGCTCAGCCTTCTTCTGAGCTCTGGATTTTGCATTCTGAGCCTCCTTCCTCTTTTTCTTCTTCTCTTTCAGCTTGGCCTCGGCCTCCAGCTCAGCCTGAGTGTTCTTCCTTTTCTTTGTCATTCTGGCAAGCTGATCTTCTCAGCTGCCTGGAACTGGTATTGTGACTTGGATAGCCTGGCCTCGAAAGGCATCACCTCTTCCTGAGCTGGGACCTTCAGTCCGCTTATTCTTCTGGACTGGCTTCTTTGGCATCTTCTAAACTAGCTTGTCAGCCTCAATCTGTTCTGCGGTAGGTAGTACTACCTCAGCCTCAGATCGAGTGCCGGGAGCAATGCACTCCTCCAATTGCTGAAAGCATGCTCTACTTCAGCTTTCTTGGTCAGTTCGGCCCTTTGCTCTTTTGTGAGCTGCTAGGCAAAGGCTGGTACAATGACCCCTTTGACACCTTCGGGAGCCTCATCCTCCGAGACAGGCTCCTCAGGGTCCACATTCTGACGGCCGGTCAGGTACCTCAACCTCTTGTAATTTACAAGCTGTTGTTTAGCCTTGGTGATGGGGATGTGGTCAGTCCCGAGTAAAGCCTCGCCCATATCAATTTTCTCCTTGGGCATCAGGGTTTCGAGCAGGTGGCTGATCTTCAGCCCAAAAGTGACGGAGTGGGTGAAGGTATGGTCAGTCTTCATATTTATGTTCCTTTTAACATTCTCCAGCAGCCTGCCGTGGATGAACTCTGCCCAGTTCCCTTTGATGCCATCGTCTATGGCCATCATTATGGAGTACTTCCTCAGGCTCAGCTCAGAATGAGAACCTGTCTCGCATTGGAGTATCCGAACTGATATATCGCACAACATCTTGTAGAAGTCATCAACTTGAGAGTTGGGGGTTCCGGGCCTCCAGTCTGCCTTGACCTCTTCCTTCTTCCACTTCTGCCAGTGCCTCTTCATGGAAGTCCGATCATTTTCCAGATAAGATGCCACTGAAGGGCCTTCATTCCTCGAGGAGTAAATATTTGCCAACAGAGCAGGATCCACTTGGATCTTCTGGCCAAAAATGCATATGATGAAGTGGGATTCATCTATGGCGATCACCGTGCAAGCATAAAACTCGGCTACCATATGTGGGTGAAAATCCTCCTGCTTGGCGGTCAGATAATTGAGTATCCGTTCTCCTATCAGGAGATCTATCATGTCCGATCCATAATGTTTCTGGACTAAGGGAAGATAAAGTATCTTCTCCTTCTGGACCTGTGCGGCCCTCTGCGGCGCGAAGGTCAGCTTGGCCTTATGTTCCTTGTTTCTGGATATAGTCACCAGTATGGCATAAGGGATGGTTGTATCAATGTCTTCGGCCTGGTAAATCCCGATAAAAGATGATTCGTGCTCCGGGAAGTTTGTCATAATCTATGATACTGGTGGGGGGTTCGAAGATCTGACAATATTGGAAGATTCCGCCATTTAAGACTAATGATTGAAGGTAAAAACAGAGAATGTTTGTGAGAAAATGTTTTTGGCAGAATAAATGCTCAAAGGATTTGAGAGACAATAAAATTCTCTCGTTGAAGGGGAAACCCTATTTAAAGGGTGGGGATGAATTGTAGACGTCAGTTTGGACGGTCTGGATTGATTCAGGAGCGTGATGATCAACGGTCAGGAAAAACTGCGACGGTTAATTTTACGTTGACCGTCATCCTCGAGTCGTGGGTTGCTGACATGGCGCTCGCTAATTCGGCCTTCGACTTTCCTTCGACCTTTTGCATTAAATTCAGCATTTAATGCTGCGTGTCGCATAAACGATAAGGAAATTTGAAATTCCCGCCCATGCAGATTCTTGAACTGATCTGCAAGCTTCAAACTGACTTTGGGTTCTAGGGCAATTCTGAGAACCTTTAAGCGTCAGTCTCAGACTTATGCATCAGTCTCAAACTTCAAAAAAAAATTGAGAGCTGAGACTCAATTTTAATCCGCTACTTCTCCAATCAGTTTTGTCGAGCATAGCGATGAAAAACTGATACCACTTGTGAAGTTTCAGTCTAAAAGTTCACGGAAAACTGAGAGCTAGGACTCAGTCTTAGTTCGCTCCTATGACTGAATGGAACTTGTAAGCTTCAGTCTAAATAGGCTTCGAACTTATAGCGTCAGTCTGCACAACTTTCAGACTGATAAAGTCGAAGAGAAACTGATGACCAGTTTCAGTCTGAAATTCCAAGAAATAAAAAATTGAGAGCTTGGACTTAGATTTATTCCGCTTCTCCTAGAAAACCAAAGAATCTTCAAGGTAAGAAAGGAAATGAGAGCTTGGACTCATTCTCCACAGTCTGAAATCTCGTCAAACTCCAAAAGACCGAGTTTGATACACAATTCTTTGAATCTAGCTTCTGGGAGAGGCTTCGTGAAGATGTCTGCAAGCTGATCTCCAGTCCGGATATACTCCACGCTTATATCGTTCTTCTCGACATGATCATGAATAAAATGATGTCGGATGTCAATGTGCTTGGTTCTGGAATGATGAACCGAATTCTTCGTTATGCACATCGCACTGTTGTTGTCGCAATAAATTGGAACGCATCCTGAGTTAACATCATAATCCAATAGTTGTTGTTTGATCCATAACTCTTGAGCACAGCAACTAGCAGCAGCAACATATTCAGCTTCAGTAGTGGATGTTGTGATCGAGTGTTGTTTCTTGCTGAAGCAACTGATAAGTTTGTGTCCAAGGGAATGGCAAGTTCCACTCGTGCTCTTGCAATCTATACGACATCCTCCAAAATCTGAATCTGAGTATCAATTAAGAGTAAGCTCGTCACAACATGGATACCAAATTCCAAGGGACTCAGTTCCCTTCAAATACTTCACTATCCTCCTTGCAGCCTCTATATACGATATCTTCGGGCCAGCTTGGAATCTCGCGCACACTCCGACAGCATACAAAATGTCCGGCCTGTTGGCTGTCAAGTAGAGAAGTGATCCGATAATGCCTCTGTAAGCTGATGCAATGACCGATTCTCCTTCTTCATGCAAAGTGATTTGGGCACTTGGGCTCATCGGAATCCTTAGTGGCTTAGTCTTCTCAGGACAAAACTTGGTAATCAGGTCCTTTGTATACTTCTTTTGATTAATAAAGATCCCTTCGCTGGACTAATGAACCTGAAGTCCCAAGAAGTAGGTCATCTTCCCCATCATGCACATTTGGAAATGGCTTTGCATGAGCTGGGAGAAATTCTCACAAAAAGATAAGTTCTTGGACCCTAAGATAATGTCATCGACATAAATCTGTACTAAAAGAATGTCTCCAGCATCCTTGATAAGGAAGAGGGTTGTATCGATCTTCCCTTTCCTGAATCCGTTCTTCAGCAGAAACTGGGACAATGTCTCGTACCAAGCTCGCGATGCTTGCTTTAGACCATAGAGAGCCTTCCGCAGCTTGAAGACCTTTGTACCTTCTTCAAATCTTGGAGGCTGCTCCACATAGACTTCCTCCTTTATTTCTCCATTCAGGAAGGCACTTTTCACGTCCATCTGATAGACCGTGAAATTGTGATATGAAGCATAAGCTAGGAATAACCTAATGGCTTCAATTCTTGCTACTGGGGCAAAAGTCTCGTCAAAGTCTATGCCTTTGCACTGTGCATATCCCTTGGCAACTAATCGAGCTTTGTTGCAAACTACATTGCCAGCTTCATCTCGCTTATTCTTGAAGACCCACTTGGTACCGATCATAGACTGATGTGATGGTCTCTCCACCAAGTCCCAAACATGATTGCGAGAGAATTCTACAGGTTCCTCTTGCATGGCGTTGATCCAATCGGTTGACTGTAGTGCATCTCCTATCTTCGTAGGTTTAATCTGAGAGATATAGCATGTAAGTAGGGCACTCCCTTGTCTTGTTCGGACTGGATTGGTGACATCATCCAACATAGCATCTTCAGGATGATTACGAAGCCATTTGGGTCATTGAAACTCTTCAACCTGGACTGATTGAACAAATGGCTCTGTAGAATGAACGCCTGCGACTTGCACGTCAGTAAGGAAGAAATACTCTAGAATCATCGTGTTCCCTAGAACTAGATGATCAGTGCCTTGGTCAGCTTGAACTGATGTCTGAGTTGAGACTGATGCCCCTGATGATTAGCCTTTTTAAGTCTGATCTCTGGGATCTTCAGTCTGAACTCCGACTTCTTCAGTCTGAGCTTCTGGTCCGTCAGTCTGAGTGCCTAGATCATCAGTCTGAACTTTTGGATTGTCAGTCTGAGCTTCACCGTCTTCAGTCTCGAACACTCCAGCCTAAGTTCCCCCTTGATTTATGCCTTCTCGTAGGGAGATTGAATTTAAGGTCTCAGCAAGGTCATTTGCATCACCGACCCTCTCGATTGTCTGATGTCCAATCGAGGGTGCTGGTTGAGAAGATGATCCATTCATTGGTCTAGTCGCAGTTGGTTTAGCATTGAAAGAATTTATGCCCAACTGATCATTGACATCATTGACCTCAGGAACTTCTTCTCCCAGTTCCTCATGGTCCTGCGCACTAGAGTAGCCTCATCAAAAATAACATTGTTATCTCCACAACTTTGACAGTCTTATTGAATACTCTATAACCCTTGTGAGAAGGATGTCCATAACCAAGGAACACCCCTTCATCAGCTTTGGGAGAGAAAGTATTCAACTTCGACTTCCCATTGTTATGAACATAAATTGGTGAACCGAAAGCACGTAGATGGGCTAAAGAAGGCTTAAGACCATGGTATACTTCGTATGGGGTCTTTTCAAGATGATCGTTGATGCCGCTTCGATTTTGCGTGTAGCAGGCCGTCATCAACGCTTCACCCCAAAATCTTTCTCACAAGTTGGTCTCTGCCAGCGTGGTTCGGACTGTTTTCTTCAGCATTCGGTTCCTTCTCTCTGCAAGCCCGTTCTACTGCGGTGTTCTGGGAGTTGATCTCTCGTGGTCGATAGCAGCTTCCACGCAGCAGTCCATCAGGGGGTCATTACAGAATTCTGTCCCATTGTCTGAGCAGATTCTCTTGACTGTAACTTCTCGTTGATTTTGAACTCACATGATAAGCTCGGGAAGGAGAATCTTCACTTCGTCCTTCATCTTGAGAAGCTTTATCCATGTGTACCTTGAGTAGTCGTCCACTTCTACCAGTGAGAACCGCTTTCCTCCAATGGTTGGTGGAGTTAATGGACCAAACAAGTCCATGTGAAGTAACTCGAGCACTTGGCTAGTGCTGGGGCTGACTGATTTGTTCTTGAAGGATGCTTTGGTTTGCTTCCCTTGTTGGCAAGCTTTGCACACTCCTTCCTTCATGAATACTCCTTTGGGTAGACCTTCCACCAGTTTGTGCTTGGCCAAGTGATTAATTGTCTTGAAATTCAGGTGGCTCAGTCTCTTGTGCCACAACCAGTTCATCTCCATCGAACTGGTCGCCTTAAAGCACGAGTTTGTCTGCCCGCTTTGCCATTCTATGACGTACAAACCTCTTTTTCTGATTCCTCTCAGCTTGACTTCTCCCAAAGCCTTATCTTTGATTTGGCATTTTGATTCTTCAAAGGAAACCACATAGCCAATCTTGCTCAGTTGGCTTATGCTTAGGAGGTTGTGCTTCAAGTTGGTGACGAGAGATACATTAATAATTCGAACTCCATTCTGGTCGATGCATCCCCTTCCAATAACTCTGCCCCTTGAGTTATCACCAAACAAGACTGGTGGTCTTCTGACCATGTTGAGATCTGTAAAGAGATCCTTCTTTCCAGTCATATGAGCTGAGCATCCACTGTCAAGGATCCACTCGCCCTTCTCTTGAAGTTGATTCGCATTTACCTGTTCCTGCAAAATCACAAATTATATTTTAGGTCCCCGAGTATCTGCGGATCCTACGGGATTAGCTCTTTGGATTATCCCCGAGTATCTGGTACTTTCGACACTACCCCTTCACCACTCGACCTAGACTGAATGCTAAGTTTTTCTTTAATAAAACTTATGGGTTTCTTAGCATCAGTTTGTGCGGGATTTTCATTGCTCAAATCATTTTCAAAACCAAGACCCGACTTATCAGAGGAATCTCTCATGCATTGCATGACTTCCTCTAGACCTCTTGAGCCCTTTTTAAAGAAACAAAGTTTTTCTTCTTGCTCAAAGACAGTGATTTTCAAAGATTCACACTTAGTTTGAAGATTTTCAAAGTTTTTAAGTAAGATAGAGTGAGTTTCTTTGAGTTTTGCCAGTTCCTCACTGTCTGACCGAGATTTTTCAATCTCATTGGTCAAAACTGAAACCTGAGTTTTCAGTGAGATGTTTTCACTAGCTAAGACATTTTTTAAGGCATAAAATTTTTCAAATTCTTTTTGAAAAAATGTCTAAGGTGACGTCTTTTGAGTCGGAGCAATGCGACTCAGCCTAGTCAAGAATGCATGTAGAAAAATTTGAAACTGAAGGTAGTGGATTTACCTGCTCACTTGAGGCAGTGAGTGCAGTCTCAGTCTCGACTTCTGCCTCTTCGTCAGCTTCTTCGCCAAAGGCGACCATGAATGCAAGAAGAGCTTCTTCGTCGGATTCTTCATCTGAAGTGTAATAATCTTCATCATTGTCCGAGATGTCCGGCACTTCAGTTCGAGTGAGCATGGCCTGTGTTACGGCTTTGGAAGCTCTTCGCTCGAATATCTTCTTTAGCCTCTCTCGTTTTTCTTTGTCCACCAAAGGACACTCGAACTTTAAATGATCTGATGAGTTGCACTGGAAGCAGGATCGTGGACCTCGCTTGATGAATCTCCTGTCGTCAGCTTTAGGAGCTTCTTCTTTGCCTTGAGCCTTTTCGAGAAGCTTTGCTAATCTACGCATTTGCTCCTCCAGCTCGGCTTTTGAGCTATCACCTTCCTTGTGTTGAGATCCTGAGCTGGATTGGATCTCCTTCGGTTGAGTGCTGGACTGACCTGCTGGACGATCAGTGTGGAAGGGTTTCTTGGGTCTCCACTTCGAGTCCCTTTTCACGAAATAGGCTGCATCCTTAGCCTGGGGGCCTGGAGAGCTGGCTGCTCTCACAGCTTCGTTTTTGTTCACCATTTGTATATCCCATTCATGGGCCTGTAACTGGGCGAACAATTCCTTCGTGGTCATTTTGGATAGATCATTATCCTTTAAGGCAGTTGTCTTCACGAACCGGTCTTCCTTCAGCATTATGGATAATATTTTTGCATTTAGATATGCCGTTGAATAGGTCATGTCCAATGCCTTAAGTTCACTCACAATCGTGTTGAATCGTGCCTCCATCAACTTGATGGTCTCTCCAGGCAGCATCTGGAATGATTCGTACTTGTCTACGCAGACTTGGATTTTGTTCCTGTTCATCTGATCCGTCTCTTGGCATAAGCTGTCGAGGTAGTCCCATACCTCCTTCGCGTTGTCAAATTGCATTACTTCCTCAACCAGGGCGTTTGGTAGGGAAGAGAAGATGACTTCATGGGCGATCGAATGAAGCTGATTCCTCCTTTTGTCTTCTGAAGTCCACTCACTGTACGGCTTCTCGATGGTTGTGGGACCGTCAGCTCTGAGCGGCGGAAGGACCTTCTTGATCTTTATTGGTCCTCTCTCCAGAATATCAACCATCTCAGGATGGAAGCTCTTAAGCTGAATAGAAGATCTGTTCTTCCATATTGCATACTTCTCGGCAGTGTACAGAGGCAGCTTTGGAATATTCATAATGAATATTAAATAACCTGAGCTAAACACACGAAAAAGTGCAAGGAAGGATTGGATCTGGTCCTAAGCGACTTCAAAACGACCAGCCTGGAAGGACTGACGGCTCTGATACCACTTGTTGGTCCCGAATTTCAGAGTATATATGCACAGCAGAATGTTTTAATGTAAACTTACACTTCCAAACTGGTTGTTCAGTGCCAGTTTGGTTTGTCTAAAAGCTCAGTTTAAGAGTCGAGTAGTTGTTAGTCAGTTTCGAATGTACTTCAACACTTGAGTGTTGAGTTTTAAGATATGTAAACTGATAAACAAAAAACAGTAAATGACCAAAAGGTCCTACGTCCACTCTTCAGACAAGGTCTGGAAATCCACTAAGTGATGGATTACAACAGGGTGCTCCCACGATCTATTACTAGTCCGTGAATGCCTCGTTCACTGATCCACTAGCTCACTTGCCCGATCCTCTGTCGTCCTTCACTTCGCAGCTTCTTGGAGTGTGGGCACACTACGCAGCCTCCTCATCGCCGGAGTTGAGGTTTTTATACTTCACCTCGGAACTTATCAGTCTGCGGCTAGACGCCCATCAGAGTCAAAGTACAGAGCGTACTTGACTGTTGTGTTCTTTCTTGGAGAGAAAGAACATCGAGATTATTTATAGACGAAGATGTTGAGATTTAAATCTTGGAGCCGTTAGACACATCGGATGTTTGTCCAATCCGATGTTTCTATTCTCTGCGTGGCAGGTTGCTTTTTCCGGGAAAATAGGACCTACTCCCGCTTTTTCTGACTTCGATTGTGATTGTTCACCTTTTTGTCAAAATGGAAGTATGATCAGTCCAAGGAATCTAGACTGATCAGTCCGAGGAATCAAGACTGAAGTCTTGGGTTTCAGACTTTAAGGAATCTCCAATCCTTTAAGTCTGATCTTGTCAGTACCATTCCTAAGACGATTCTCTTCGTCTCTATGTGCGGGGATTTGAACTAAGATTCCATGCTGGTGTCGTCAGGCTGGCAAGTCCATGCTGGCTGACGTCATGAGTCTGAATGATGATCCCCAGATTGGCAATTTTGATATTCTGAGACTGGCAAGTTCCAGACTGGTCAGTCTCAGACTGATGAGTTCCAATATTTATGTAGTCCCAAACTTGTCAGTCCCAGACTGATGAGACCCAGATTGATCAGTCTCATGCTGAATATTCAGTCTCTCTGAGTCTTTTGCGCATTCAGACTGATTCTTCAGTCTATCTTCGATCAGCTCCAATTATAACTCGATTAAAAAGACCTTACATGACATTACATTTAAAAACAAACTGAAGCTAATCTAGAGACTTTCTAGACTGGTTTGGCTTTTGACCCTTTGACACACCAAAACAAAATAAATAAGGAAATTCTAATAACAAATTTCCTAACAATCTATTAAGCAATAGTATATACAATATCAAGCAATAAGCAATAGTAAATCAAGCAATGGATAAAACTAAATCAAGTAATAAATTAACATATATTAAGCAATAGCAATGCATATACAATACCAAGCTATAAGCTGTGATGAATCAAACAATGAATAAAAGTTAAACATTCAACAAAATTGAGTATATCAAGCAATAAGACATACACATTCAAGAAACAAGACGTATTGACCGAAGCAATTAATGAAAATAATTTATTAGTTACAAATATCAAGCAATAAGTTAGAAGGTATCAAGCGATTAATAGTACATAATAAGCAATAAGATAAAGTGTGTAATGTTTAAGATATAACAAGTTATAAATTAATATATTTTACAATGAAATATGAAGAATTATATAATGAAATATAATATATCAGTAAAAAATATATTATAAGAAAAAATAAACGTGAATAATCCAGAAGATGAAAAAAAAATCAACCGTGAAAAATAAGAAAATAAAATAAGAGAACAAATCCCATGAAACTCGAAAGAGAAATAACTACCATAATATATGGACAAAAATGTCTTTAATTACATATTAAACAAATTTGAAATTCAAATATTATAATTTGTTGGGAAATTTGGCTAAGTTTCCTCTCCCCAGTAGCTACTTGTTTAGATTCTAGTTTGGTGTTTTGGTGGATCAAATCCTAAGTCCTACCAGCGTCAGTTGTCTCTAGATAGCTCTAGATCTCAAATGTAAAGTCCTGTTTAGGTCTTTTGAGTTGTAAGTCGCAGCTGATCAAGACTCATGCTGGCTACTGTTTACCAGCATGAGATGTACACACCAGTTGAGAAAAGTCTCACCAGCAAGCGACTGACAAGACTCGTGCTGACACTGTTCATCAGCATGAGAAGAGCTAATGACTGGCTACTATTCACCAGTTGGGAAGGTTTTCATCAGCAGGGAGCTGACAAACCATATCAGCAGAATAGGTGTTCTCACTGACACTGTTCACCAGCGGTGAAGCCACCAGTCATGGGAGATTCCAAGAGTTAACATCAGACAAATTGGTAGACTTAGATTGTGCCAACGCAAGTCACCAGCAGAGACTTGCCAGCACAAAGATCACCAGCATGTTCTACCAGTCGGATGTTACCAGCAGAATTCAAGATTCGCTCTCCCAGAGTCTTAGAGACAAAAAGAAGATTCGTCTGAGGAATAAACTGACAAAGTATGACTTTTTAGGGAGGGTACCTTAAAGTCTATCAGTTCACGACACCAGTTCCGATTCCTCGTACTGACGAATAGTGCCGTTCTGACATAAAGAGATCAATGTCAGATAAAGTGGACAAAAGCATGGCGCTTTCCGAAAACTCCTACCTGCCGCCGTCAGAAGGACATGCGAGGACAGAGACCTTTTCCGGATGAGTCCAAACGGCTAGAAATTTGAATGGGATCCCGCGTCTATAAATACCTGGGATCCATCAACATTCAATACTCTTCACCAACCGAAAGACTGAAAATTTATTACGCTCAAGCAAGTAGAAGCAAAACACTTTCGAGGCCTCTCTAAAGGCTATCCGTGTGTTGATTTATTCAAACACGAGACTTCAAGCTTCCAGCTTGTAAGTTATTGATCTCTTTGGTGTTCTTTCTCTTCCGAGGAAGTTCACAGCAGCTCTTGTGCCAGCCAGCACTTGAGTTATTACGGGCTTTTTGCCGTATTGAGAAGACACGTTCTTGGGAGAACTAAACACCCACGCAGTCAGCTAAGGAGGTTGAAGTGACGTGCTCGCACTCCACCAGCTGATCAGAGTTGAAGAAGGACAAGGCCGGGAGCGGTTGATCTAGTGAACTGGTGGACGAGGCATTCACCAGCTAGAGATAGATCGTAGGACGCTTGTACCCGATTACTCTTAGTGAAATTTCCAGTGCTACGACTGGAGAGTGGACGTAGATCAGTTGATCGAACCACTATAAATCCTTTGTCTTTTATCAGCTTTCTGCATTTAATACTGATTTAAAACCCAGCACCCAAGTGCTGGTGTATATCTGAAAACTGATATAACTGTGCAAACAAGGCTAAAAACATTCTAAGTCTTGAGCTACCAGCTGACGAGCCAGTTGCCAGTCAGCTGAGTACTCAGAGTGCCAGTCGACTTACCAGCTGACAAGGTCCCAGTCAGCTGAGTAACCAGCAGAGCGCAAGAAACGAATTAACACATTTTCCGCTGCCAAGTTATACCGGGACCAACATAATTAATCACAACCATTTATTTTATTAGATCAAATGGATATGATTCATTCTTATTATATATATATATATATATATATAGAGTAGTGATCCAATGAGAATGGACCTTAGTATGAGAAATGAAAATAAATTTCGGTCGTTCATATCTTCATATCAACGCACCAGATTAAATCACAGGCCACTAAAAAAAAGCGGCATTTTATGGTCAATATCCTGCATTAAAGGACAATATAGTAATTATATATAATGAATGATAATTTTAATACCTGCATATTAACTACGATTTTGTTCATTTTAAGGGCAATATCCTGTATTCACATTACATTGAAAAATAAAATGCTTAATCTCTCTACTTACGACATTTTATCTTCAATATTGTGCATTTTATCTTAGCAAACATGCATTTTATCTAAGCAAACATGTATTATATCTCATTACGAAAAAAAATTAAACTCTCTAATAAGGAAAGATTGCATGTATCAAAATATGGATATTCATATCTAATCTGATATGGAAAATATTGTTATAAATAAGAAAAATTATCTGATTTTCAAAATTCAAATATATCTATCCTTAATTTTTTTGAATATTCTTGCCATGTCTACCCAAACGAATCATCATCTTAATTGTGCATCAAAATAATCCAAGTTCATGTTGAAAGTTAACGTGTAAATTTTGAATTTTGTTCTGAGTCGAATCGATCATTCATATATCAAAATAAACAACGAAATAATACAATCTCACTATGTTACATAAGCAAAATATATGTTGATGTCATTTATCTTAAAATATGTTTATTATATTTTTTTTATCAAATATGCATTCTAATATTATTGTATTGCATAAAATAAAATATTATATTCTCATCTCATTTTATCATAAAATTTGTTAATTTTATCTTAAAATGTGTTCATTATATCTCTATAGAATATGCATTTTCTGAAGGAATATAATGCATTTTATACATCATATAGTGCATTTTAAGTAAGAGTTCATGCATTTTAGGTATATTTTCATGCATTTTACGAAAATCAATGTGTTACGAGATTTATGTATCGAATCACTAATTTTTATTTTCGTTAAGGTTTTCGTCCTATAAATTTATGCAATAAGGATTTTGTTTGAAAGATAATTAAATTACCTTTAATTTGATATATAATACATGAAAAATGAATTTAAATTGAGTGAGTTATGATCATTTAAAGTTTTTAGAATTTTAATTAGAGGATAGAGAAAAAATATTGCATTTTACAAAATTATCCTTAAAAACGAATAATGCACAATTTACTACAAAAAATGAACACGGAATTTTTTAAATCTTGAGCGTTGATATGCAAAGATAGAGGGCTGAGATTTATTCTCATTTCTCATATGAATCTTATTATTCTTAATTTTTATAAATTAAATTACTTAATATAACAATGCAAATTAAACATAATAAATATATATATATTTTTTAATTTTTGGGCTGATTTTCTTTATCTCTATTTGCTACTCTCTTTCTCACTATTCTTTACCCAAGAAATTATCAAAATCTCATTTTTATAATTAATTTTGATGAAGATAAAAATAAATAAATAAAAAAATAGGTTGCAGAATTTTAAAAAATGGAAAAAAACTACGTCCATCATTTCGAAACAGATTGATGTACAGACAAGAGAATAGATTAGTTATTAGAGTAGTACTTGAAACATGTTGAAAGGTTAATTTAGAAATCCTAAAGTGACCTTCAACTTACCTACTTGGAATACTCAAGAAGATGCATTTGGAAGATACATGAAGATGAAGATTCATGAATTATCAAATACATGAACTAGTTGAATACATGCATTGTATTTATTTTATTAAAAATGTCTTTTCATTATCCTCATGTAAATCCTATAAATAGGATTCATGCTCTATCATTTGTAATCATTCACAAAAATATAAATCAATTTCGTTCCTCCAAATTACTTCAATACCAAATACCCAATATTTTTTGTATCAAGAGCCACCCTTGCCTTCAAGTAATTATCCCCTCTGTTCAGATGGCATGCTCCAGCATTGAACAAGCATTCACATATTTGCAGCAAGGTGTTCCCATTTTTGGTGGACAAGATTATGAGCAATGGAGTGTTCTAATGCAAACACTCTTTATATCTCATGATCTATGGGATATTGTTGAAGAGGGATTTACAGCACAAACTTAAGAAGATCTAAATGATCTATCAAGTGCCGACAAGAAGGAGTATAAAGAGAACAAGACCAAAGATGCAAGAGCCTTGTCCTTTATGCACTAAGGGGTGAGTCGATCTATTCTTCCGTGCATTACTACAGCCAAAACATCAAAAAATGCTTGGCAAGTATTGAAGAATCAATTTGGAGGACATGAAAAAGTCATCACAATCAAACTACAAAAATTGTGGCGAGATTTCGATACTTTGATGATGAAAGAAAATGAAAATTTGCAAGATTTTCTTTCCAAAGTATCTCTTATTGCAAATCAAATCATAGGTTATGGAGAATCTCTAGAAGAAAAGAAGGTGATCGAGAAGGTACTTAGATGCCTACCAATGAAGTTCGAGCATGTGGTTGCCGCAATCGAAGAATCTAAGGATTTATCCAAATTGTCTTGGATGAATTAATGGGATCTCTTGAAGCACATGAAAAGAGAATGAGCAGATTCTCAAGTATGAATTTGGAATAAGCCTTTCAAGGAAAGGTTCAAATATCACAACAAGATCGCAACAATAGTGTTGTAACAAAGAATGCTACAGCAAAGAACAAACAACCATCATTCAGACCTGCTCAAAGAAGAGGTCGTGGTAGAAACAACAATGCTCCAAGATCTGAAGAATGCTGTCGCATATGCAGGAAAAATAATCACAACACAAGTGATTGCCTATTCAAGTGCAAGAGGTGTAGAAATGCAACTCATTCCCAAAGAGATTGTTGGTATCAACAAGAAGATGAAAAGAAAGAAGCAAACTTCACCCAAAAAGATGAAACAGAGAAAGAGCAAGTATTCTACTCTTGCTTAAATTCTCAACAAGATGCTGAAAATATTTGCTTTGTTGATAGTGGGTGTAGCAACCATATGACAGAAAATAAAAGTATGTTTGTTGATCTTGATGAGTCTTATTAATCCGAAGTAAGACTTGGAGATGGTAAAGGGCACAAGATTGCTGGAAGAGGAGCAGTTGCGGTCAAAACAAAGGAAGGAAAAACCAATGTCATCAAGGATGTCTTCTTCGTGCCGAAGCTCACTCAAAATCTATTGAGTGTCGGACAGTTGCTGCAGAAAGCTTACAAGGTGGAATTTAATAATGGTCATTGCACCGTTATTGATAAGAAAATGAATCTCATCATGACAAAGATCAAGATGACTCCAAAAAAGATCTTTCCATTAAGCCTTCCAACAACCAAAGAGTGTGCACTCCAAAGGACAATCGATGCTGATTACAAGCTCGGGCATTTGAGGTACGGACATCTCAATTACAAGGGGCTGACTTTATTGAAAAAGAAAAATATGGTTTTTGGTCTTCCTCACATTGATGAACAGCATAGTCCATGTGAAGGGGCATTTTTGGAAAAATGCATCGGTTACCATTCCCAAAGACCTCATATAGAGCAAAGGCTCCACTTGAATTGGTGCATGCTGATATTTGCGGGCCTATGCAAACTCCGACCTGGGCTTCACAAACGGCTTCTTCTTCCTTCGAGGCTGCTCCTCCTCCTTCTTCCATGGAGCTCGTTTTAGTGTGGAACCACTTCCAGTCTGGTATTCTCTCCAGCCTGTAGGGTTCTGCCTCCTATTACTGCCGTTGCCCCTCCTCTTGAGCTGTCCCTCTATCTTAATCGCCATGTGAACCATATCATCCAGCTCAACATAATGCTGCAGCTCAACAGTATTCCGAATCTCCCTATTCAGCCCAGCCAAAAACCTAGCCATCATCGCCTCTCTATCCTCCACTATATTGGCACGAATCATAACCACTTCCATCTCCTTGTAATACTCATCCACACTCCGACTACCCTGTCTCAAACTCTGCAGTTTGTTATATAGCTCTTGGTAATAATGATTCGGCACAAAGCGCCTCCTCATGACTGCCTTCATCTAATCCCACGTCTCAATAGGGCTCTCCCTATTCCTCCTCCTACTACTCACCAACTGATCCCACCAAACGAGAGCGTAATCAAAAAACTCCACTGCAACCAACTTCACCTTCTTCAGCTCAGAGTAATTGTGGCACTCGAACATCAACTCCACCTTTCGCTCCCACTCCAGATACAATTCAGGGTCATTCTTGCCTTGAAAGGACACAATGTTCATCTTGATTGTCCCCAAATTGTTATCATAAGAATCCTCTTCAGCATAGTCATCGACGTCCTCCTCATATTGAGGACTTCGTCTCCTATTCGCACCTCTGTCACCTCGACCTCCCCGTTCTCCTCTTCCAGTACTCCTATGACTATCAACTGAATCTCGTCGAGTCTTCTCTGCCACAGAAAACTCGAGATCATCGATTCGTTGATGCATTGCATCCATCTCACTCTTCAGCACCCTAGTCAATTCAGACCTCAAGGCCTCCATAATGTACTTGGTCTGCCCACCAACATCCACATCTCCATTCCCTCTGTTGCCTCCCAACAACCTGGTTTGATTACCTTTGGACATACTTGCAAGAAAATGTTAGATAAAAACAAATGAAGGACCTCACCACCTCACGTACACTCGTGTATCACTCAGTTACGTGAAATCACTCACGCTCGTGTATCGCTCTCAGTATATATGGCTTTTTCAATCCCTCATCCACAGACTTCAAATCAACCAACCAACTAAACAGGAAGGGTCCAGGCGACTCAAGGAAGGTAAATGACCAAAAAAGAACGAAAATTTTTTTCAAAAAAACTTTCAGAGGGCAATAACTGATTGGAGAAGATGGACTTTGGCCGTATTCCACCTTATGTCACGGCGATGCTGGTTGAAGAATTAAATGTAGGCCCGAAAATATCATGTGTAGTGATTGGGCTTAGTTTAATTTTAGTCAGTTAATTAGGGCCAATATGTTAGGCCTTATTCAATTAGTAATTTTGAATTTTTAGTTTAATTTTCGAATTTTTAGTTTCCTTATTAGATTAGGATTTGAGTTGCCTATATATAGGCCTTATTATGGAACAATTTATTCAGTTTTCAGTTTAATAAAATTTGTGAGATTTTCTCCTCAATGTTTCTGAAGGCTCACGAATTCTAAGGCATAGAATTCGAAATTTGACTTATCAAACGAAATCCCGCAGCCGTTTGTGGCATCTTCACTATATCCATCGTTGTTGAGGCGAGTTGCTTTTTTGGTCGTAGGGGTTCGTCCTCGTTCTTGCCTGCAGTTCTCTAAGGGTCGACTTCAAAGGTGTTGGATCTTCCCCCATCGTATCAAGTTTTCAGTTTGCTTCCGCATCGTGTCTGAGTCATTTTCATTCGAGTTCCTGGGCTGCGATCTAAACCTTCCGGCGAGGATCGTATGATAGCCCTTCTACCTGCTCTCGTGACTTCTGGATTGGCTCTTCACGGAAGTGTTGCTGCATGCACACGGCTTTGAAGCTCGAGTAATAACACTCTTTAGTGGCATTCTGCTCTCCTCTGATAGTGTGCACTCCGTTACTAGTGGGGAATTTCACGACTTGGTGGTAAATTGAGGGGATGACTTTTAGCGCATGTAGCTATGGCCTTCCTAAGATGGCGTTGTAGGCGGTCGGGGCATCTACTACCATTAATGATATATCCCGGTGTATGCCTCCACAGTAACTGGGCAAGGTGAACATTTCGTGGGTCATCTGTACTCCTCCATTAAACCCTATTATAGGCGTTTTGCTCCCGATGACCTTTCTTCTGGGATTTTCATCTCCCAGAGAGCGTGGAGGAAGAGAATGTTTGCCGAACTACCGTTATCCACCAATATTCGCTTGACCAGATAGTTCGATATCAAGAGGGATATCACCAAGGCATCGTCATGTGGGTAGTTTAGCCCCGAAACTTCGTTGTTCGTGAATTGGATAAGCGTATGTTCGGGGTTCCTTCGGGGTTCCAAGCTTTCTCCTCTGGTGAGTCGTCGAGCCTTCTTTGCTGCAGACTGCGTGATTCCGCTGATCTCCTATCCCCCAGTGATATAGTTTACTGTTCTTTCCGGTACGGGGGACTTTGGTGCTACCATTCCTTCTCTCTTTTCAGCGGGGTGCTTTTCTCTGGTCCAGGTCCTCTTTCCCTTGTCTATTAGGTATTTGGCCAGCAATCCCTTCTTAAGAAGTTCGAGTACCTCCAGCCAGCAATCCCTTCTTAAGAAGTTCGATTACCTCCAGTCGAAGTGCTTTGTAATCTTCCGTACTATGGCCATGGTTGTCGTGGAATTCGCAGAACTTCTTAGCGTCAAGCATTGTTGGGCTGGTCCTCATCTTAGCTGGCCACCAGACTTTGTCTGGTATATGTCGCAGTACGTTGTTGACTAGGACCGCGGGCGCTATGGACAATGTGTATTCTTGCACGTAAGGCGTGAGGTGGTTGATCTGCAGCGGGTAAGTCTAAGGATGAGGCTGCGGAGGTCGCCTTTCACGGCACTCGCGTGTCTGGTCCTCTCTGGCAGAGGGGCTTCCGTTACTCCTGTGTGCCTCGTCCTCCTCCCACTTGATTAGTGTTGGTCCCGGATATCAGGGTATAACTTGGCAGCGGAAAATGTGTTTGTTCGTTTCTTACGCTCTGCTGGTTACTCAGCTGACTGGGACCTTGTCAGCTGGTAAGTCAACTGGGACTGAGTACACAGCTGGTAGCTCAACACTTAGAATATTTTAAGTCGTCTTTGCACAATTATATCAGTTTTCAGATATACTCCAGTAATCAGTTACTGGGTTTTAAATCAGTATGAAAATGCAGAAAGCTGATAAAAGACAAAGGATTTTTATAGTGGTTCGATCAACAGATCTACGTCCACTCTCCAGTCGATGCACTGGAAATTCACTAAGAGCAATCAGGTACAAAGAGTCCTACGATCTATCTCCAGCTGGTAGATGCCCCGTCTACCAGTCCACTGGATCAACCGCTCCCGGTCCTTGTCCTTCTTCAGCTCTCGTCAGATGGATGGAGTGCGAGCACGTCACTTCAACCTCCTCCTCTGACTAGTTGGGTGTTGAGTTCTCCCAAGAACGTGACTCCTTTATACGGCAAGCTGCCCGTAATAGCTCAAGAGCTGGCTGGCTCTAGAACTGCTGTGAACTTCCTCTAAGAGAGAAAGAGCACCAAAGAGATCAATAACTCACAAGCTGGAAGCTTGGAGTCTCGTGTTCGAATAATCGACACACGGAAAGCCTTTAAGAAAAGCCTCGAAAGTATTTGCTTGCTGGCAATAAATGATGATCGTTCTTTCGGTAGGTCAAGAGAGTTAAGAGTATTAAATGTTGATGGATCCCAGGTATTTATAGATGAGGGATCCCATTCAAATTTACTAGCCGTTTGGACACATCCGGAAAAGTCTCTGTCCTCGCATGTCCTTCTGACGGCGGTAGGTAGGAATTTCCGGAAAGCGCCATACCTTTGATCGCTTTATCTGACACAGATCTCTTTGTGTCAGAACGACTCTATTCGTCAGTACGAGGAAACGGAACTGGCGTCTTGAACTGATAGACTTTAAGGCATCCTCCTTAAAGTCATACATTGTCAGTTAATTCCTCAGACGAATCTTCTTTTTGTCTCTAAGTCTTCGGGAGAGCGAATCTTCAATTCTGCTGATAACCTCCAACTGGTAGATCATACTGGTGATCTTGTGCTGGTAGTGTCTTGCTGGTGACTTTCCTTAGCACAATCAAGGTCTACCAATTTGTCTGATGTTATCTCTTGGAATCTCCCGTGACTGGTGGCTTCACCGCTGGTGAATAGTGTCATCCAGAACACATATTCTGCTGGTAAGATTTCTCAGCCTCCTGCTGGTGAAATCTATCCAACTGGTGAACAGTGACCAGTCAATAGCTCTACTCCATGCTGATGAACAGTGTCAGCATGAGTCTTTGTCAGTCGCTTGCTGGTGAGACTTCTCTCAACTGGTAAGCACATCTCATGCTGGTGAACAGTAGCCAGCATGAGTCTTGATCAGCTACGACTTACAACTCAAAAGACCTGAACAGGACTTTACATTTGAGACTAGAGCTATTCTAGAGACAAAACTGACGCTGGTAGGACTTAGGTTTTGATCCACCAAAACTATAATCTATACAATTAGCTATTGGGGAAGGGAAACTTCGCCAAATTTCCCAACAATTAGAGCCCACGCTCTGTTGAGTGCGTCATCCATGGTGTGGCCCGGGTAGGCTGATAGTTCCCTGTTGAGGTTCGAATCTATATCCGGGCCTTTGGTGAATGCGCGAACTGCCGTACTGCTGGGGCAGTTCGGGACGGAGACCAGCTCTTTGTTGAGCTGCACTAGGTAAGATCTCAGCGGCTCGTTGGGCTTCTGAATCACAGCATAGAGGTAATTCGGATGCTTGTCGATACTCTAGTTGTTCGAGTATTGCCTTTTAAAGAGCTGATGTAGTTCGGTGAAAGTACATATGGATCCCCTGGGCAGGCTGATGAACCACTGCAGGGCCGGCCCAGTCAAGCTTGATCCGAAGCTCTTGCGCATGCAGGCTTCCCTAAGGGGCCCCTACTATGGCTGCCGCGAACATTTTTTGCTTGTACACAGCGATGTGTTTTTAAAGGTCGGTCGTGCTGTCATAGAGAGTGAAATTTGGCAGCATGAATCGAGCTGGCAGCTCAGTTTCAGCGATATGCTATGACAAGGGCGACTCGGCATAGCTTTCTCTGGGAATGGTTCATTTTGGAGCGGGGACGCCAGGGATCCGTGCAATCAGAGACTCGAAATAGCTCATTCGCTGCTCGAACCATTTTTCCAGTTAAGTCAGGGTGGGCAGTGCGCCCCCAGGTGTGGTTTTCGGATCGCCGCCCCCTTCCGCTCTCCTTGGTGGGGTAACTCGTGACCTATGGACCGGAGTTCGCGGCGTGGTCAGGTCCTCATCATCCTCGCCATCTTGATCGAACTCATCATTGAGGTTTCTGGGGTTGACCCGTCGGGTGGCGTCTGTGCTTGCTGGCTCAACCATGGTCGGCTGAGTCGTCGCTCAGACTTGCAGGCGCTGATTCTCCTTCTGGAGTGCGGTATACATATTCGTTAGGGTCTCCACCTGCTTACTCATCTTCACTATCTCGGACTTGGCGGCCTGGACCTGGTTTACCATCTGCGCCAGGACTGGATCAGACATTCTGGATGGAGGTGGTGGGAAAAAAGGCCAACATGCTAGTCAGGGTTATGTTAAATGCCCTCAACGTCTCATCGTGCGAGCTGCTGGTGTTCGGTAGCAGGGCCGTCCCTCCGGTATTTTCTCCAGCTTTGATGGGAGGATTGATATTCCCGTCGACCATTTCCTGCAAACAAGGTTAGTATATTTTGTTCCTAGGGCCCCACGGTGGGTGCTAAATTGTTAAGGTCCATTTCGTACAGATACGGGGCCCCGGAACCAGGTGGATATAATCGAATTGAATTGCGGGAAATAACCAATAAGAGATAAAATCAAAATAACTGACAAAAAGTAAACAGATAAAATGCAGTTATCACAAGAGATGTAAGGCGATGAGCAATATCAAATACAAACGAGCTGATCGAATTATAGAGTCAGTGGAGTCTAGGGTTTCTCCCAGCATGTCTTCGGGTCGTTTCAGGTAGCTCGCCGGTCTTTTTAGAGCTATTGTAACATCCAGATTGTTCTCCCCCCAAGTCAGCCGCATTCTTATCCTGACTTTCTTTGACCGTTAGGCAGCTCGGCTGGAGCAGTTCTATTTTGATAGGCCTGTACTAGTTCGGTTCTGGTCGACCTGCTTTGCTGCTGAGCAGTTCGCTCTTTATCGGGCAACTTTAAGATTTGGGCCGGGACGCGCCTTGACAGGCCCGTGCGGCCTGCTGGGTTCTTATGCTAGTCCAGTTATTTTTCGACCCAACACATACTAAAAGGATTCAAAGATGAGCTTGAATAGTTCTGAGAGAGAATGAGTTTGATGCAAAGAGACCTGCTTTGTATTCTGTAGTACACACCAAAATCTTGTTCAATAAAATTGTCATTTACCCCTCCGTGGACGTAGACCTACATGGTCAAGCCGCGTAAACAATTGTCTCATTTTCTTCTTTGATTTGTTTGCTGTTTTTGCTACCACAATTCTTGATAGATATCTTGAAAAGTATGTAGATCAAGTCTTATTAGATTGAAAAGTAAATGATCACAACTCTATATACATATATATACATATATATAGGGTAGTGTTGGGAAATAAACACTAATGTGGAAATCACAAAACAATCCAAATATCTTGTGTGCTAAATGAGATTAACCAAACAACCAAGTCAAATAAACCAAAACACCAAAGCACCGAATCAAAGAAACAACCACAAAGTAATAAAGAAGACACCAATATTTTAACGTGGAAAACCCTCCAATACGAAAGTAAAAACAACGGGCAAGAAGCCACCTCAACAAAACTCCACTATATCAAATAATGAGTACACAAGTTGTCTCTAGCAATCAACACTAGAGGTTTACTAACAAACATCAATAAATCTCAAATCTCAAGATATCACCTATCTTAGCTAACAACAAAAACTCCTCATCAATCGATGAATCACAATAGAAAAACTCTCTAGAATGCAATCTAGGTTTAATAAAGAAATTAAAGAATTAAAGGCAATATGAGAAAGAAATCACTAAATTAAATAAAGACCCAACACTATGGCTCCTTCTTCTTCCTTCTTTCTCTTCTCTCTTTCTCCTTCTTTTCTTTTTCTCTCTCGTGAATCTCTCACGAATGGCGGCGGCTGAGCTCTCTGCTTCTTTCCTTTTGTTCCTCACGAAGAACCCACACTTGCACACAATTTAAAAATAAAAACTCGAAATTAACGCTTAAATATCTATTTACTTTAATTTTAGGTTTTATTTTAAATATCTATTATTTTATTTTTTTTAGTTTTGAGAAACTGTAAATAGATACTCTTTTAATAAATGTATAATATAAAATTTAAAATTTAAAGTGTTTAAATAAGATAAGTTTAATAAGTGAGGGGCCTAATCGACTTAAATAATCAGGTCTAAAATGCTTGTATCAAAATAGTCAAAGGGTTAATCTAACCCTTATTGCATATTAATTTCACTAGACCATTTGGCAGTTGGGGTGGCGAATGAAGACGAGGAAATCGTGAGACTATCAAACAATTATAGCATAATTTCCACAACAATTATGCGTATGTATAATTTAGCAAATGTCTTAAAATTATTATTGAAAATGCAAATGGATATCTTGAAAAGTATGCAGATCCAGTCTTCTTTTTTAGATTGAAAAGTAAATGATTATAATGGGTGATAAAAACGAGTTAATGTGATCACATGGAAGAGGGCCCTGTGTTTGAATTTTGACGATCATTATACATGGTGCTATTTCGATATTTGGATTTTAAAATTATTAATATAATATACATTAAATATTCATATGTTCTAGGTCTGATAATTAAGTCTTTAGCATAACGAGAATTTAGTTATTTAACAAAACAAAAAGTTTGTTTATTAGGAAGATCGAGTTATCATTCATAATATATACTCTTACTCTGTGAAGATTGTTTCACTTAATTAATTAATATTACAACCCAATTACTCATTCGCTTCCCACGTACAATTGATCTTTAACTCTATGAGGCTCAGGGATCCAACAAGTACTCATTTAATGTATATTATGTTATTTTTAAAATTAAGAAATTAATTAGTACAAAAAACTATCAGAAAGAATTTGTCATAAGGAATTGTTCAAACTTAAAATAAATATAAATAATTAATATTAATCAAAAGTTTCAATTTTTATACATATAAATCTTTTATTGATAGTTTCCAAGACAAAAAAAAAATTGTGTAATCATTACAAAATTAATGAAAAGTTGCATCAAAATTTTGTCAACTTTATAATATATAATGGATACACCTAAGTATGTTATTATGCATGCACGGTGTCATAAAAATTGGATAGCCCTTACCTGATTAAAAAATCATATAATCGGCTCATTTAAGTGTTTTTAAAGTTTTTTAGCGCCTCAGCATCCAAATTTAAAAAAATATATAAGATTTATATAATTTATTTTTATTTAATAATCTTTATATATTTAAAATATAAAAAATTAGTCAACTAACTAGGTACCATTCAAAAAACGGCCAAGAAGCTAGGCTTTATCCGAACACCCAACTAAGCACCATGTGTATGAATAGCAGGAAAGTAGGATTATTGATGCTCGGAGCATTTTCCTTTGACTAAAAATTACAACTAGGAAGCATTTTGTAATGAGGCGAAAACAAAAATTCAAAATTAAATGGGTGTTCAGACAAGAACATAATTTCCTCGTAATGCTTTAAGACTATGGAAGCTGTAAAAATTATGAAAAATCATAACCAAAAACTATATATTTTTCATCCAAAACATTGCCTCACAAGTTAACATAATGAAATGAGCAATTTCGTGTTTATAAAATATGCATTCTTAAAGCAAAAATCTCAAAAGGCGGGATTTTTACTAAACTTGAGCTTGAATTGGGCGCCCATTCAACCGAACGACAGGGATATGAGAAATCTTGGACCACTCCGAATCATTACTTCGAGCTTCTTGCTTCAAACTATGCTCCAATGGCGGACAGTTGTATATGTGGAGATCAACTAATTTCTTCACCCCCTCCATGGCTTTCTTCGACGGCAGATGCCTTAACTTCGGACAATTCTGTAAATACAATGATTTGAGAGACGACAACTTCTCCAACCATTCAGGCAACTCTTCAAACCCAAAGTTGATCAAATTCAGCCATTGCAAATTAGTAGTGAGATATTGAAGATGATGCGGCAAGGCATCCCAGTGCTGCCTCCCATGCATCGTTAAAAGACGAACCGATTTCAACACAGTGAACAAGGAATCAAGACTCCTCTCGAAGGTAACAAAATCCACGCAATCTGAACCACCTCCCATGTATAAGACCTGCAAGCTACGGAGAGATCCAATCTTCGCAGCAACATCTATGAATTTGGGAACTCGTTCGATTCCAAGATTTGAAAAACGAGGCATCCCCTGCACTACGGTCATCACCTGGGGCAAGTTTGTTAAGCTCACGCACCCTGTCAAGTCCAGCATTTCGAGCAATGACGAGCATGACTCCAGCATCTCGCATGGCAAGTTGGCGAGCTTAGTGCATTCGAAGAAACTCAACTTACGAAGAGAAGTGAATGCTTTTGATGATAGAGGTGGTATCGAAATGAGATTCGGGCAGCTCCGTATGATCAACTCCGTGAGAGAATTGAGGTTGTGTAGGTCACCTGGAAATTCCATGAAATTCAAGCATGTGTCCAACTTCAACTCCCTCAGAGAAGCTCCGCCACCTCCGAAGCTCGGAACTAGATGAGTTAAGCTGTTGCAGTTTTCTATACTCAGCTGTAACAGACCTCTATTGTTATGGAATAATCCATCTGGGAGACATACAACATCATCTACTCCCCGAATTTTGAGTTTCGTGAGAGTGGTCAACTTGGGTCCCCATATGTTTGCCAAAGGAAAACTGCTTTTCATATTATGAATCTCCAGCTCTTTCAGGCATGGGAAATCACCTGGAGCACTTGTCAATTTCGGACAATTGATCAACTTCAAATGCTCAAGACAACGAAACACGCCTACTTCTTCCCAAGCTGTCAGGTTTTCCATGTCTATCAACTCGATTCTTTCAAGAGCAGGAAACACACTCACTGATTCCTCCTGAAGAGCCCTATTTCCATCAATGCCGTAGAATGAATAGCCCAAAGATTTCACATTGGTAAGGCTGTGGAGAGAGAGAAACTTGAGATGTGGCAAGTGCCCCAACATTGGGATTTCTTCACATTCTTTACAACCCAAAAGTTTTACCTCAATTAAATTCTCAAGCCCTACACAACTAACTTCAAGGTCTTCTCCTACAGCCATCTGCAAAATCCAGCGAGGGAAAGTTCTACTTCTGAATCCATTAAGCTCTAAGCACTTCAAGTTCGGGTGAGGCTGCAGACCTTCCAACACTTTCACATCATTAATCTCACCTTCTTCACACTCATTCCAAACAAACTTTAACTTGAAGATGTTTGCTTTCTCAAATAACTTTGCATTCTTAGCTTCATCACTATCAGGAACCTTTTCAAGATTATGAATCACTAAGTCCCCTTTCAGATTCTTCATGCTTCCAAGCTCTGAAATTCGACAGCCCTCCTCATCACCCACTCGAAAGTATGGAAGAGTTTGAAGGGAAATCAACTTTCCTGCATCTGGTGGCAATTCAATATTAGGAATATAGAGATGCCTCAGGCTAATGAGGAACTTGAGTTCATGTGGAAGCTTCTTCAAATAACTTTCCCCTCCGCACTCCTCAGTTGCCCTCAACGTCTGAAGATGATACAAGTCACCGATGGATTTGGGCAAATATTCAATACGTGTATGAGAAATATCAAGATATCTCAAACAGATAAGCTTCCCAATCTCAATTGGCAACTCATTCATATCTTCATCATTTAAAATCAACGTATGAAGGCATTTGAAGTTTGAGAGGACAATATGGGAAGCTTTACCACCAAATAATGCACGCAAACCTTTGGCATCATCTTTAAGGATTGGAGCCGATTCGTCTATAGAAGTTATAGATATGTAATGAACCTTTAAAGTGTGGTCAGGACTCAAGACAGAGGAAGCTAAATCATGCACAAGATCATGCATGCTGCAAGATTTTATATTTCCATAGTGATCTCTATGCCAAACCTGTAACAAGGAGCTTTGTATAAGGTGATTAAAAATATTATTTCCAGTAGACTCCATATCTTTGTCATCACCATCAGTTTGGAGAAATCCTTCGGCCATCCAAAGATCAATCATCTCATCTTTTTCTATCAACCAACCTTTAGGGATTATCGAACACAACGCAAAGCACTTCTTCAATGATGGCGAGGGCAAGTTCTTGAAGCTCAGTCTTAGTATCTTTGACACAGTGTTTTCATCTCCTCCAAAACTTGAAAGCCAGTTCTTCTCAATGGAGACCCACTCATCTTTTGATTTACCACGCAACAAGCTCCCGACAACTTGGGCTGCAAGTGGCAAACCCTGACATCTTCTTGCAATATTTTCTCCAATGATCTTAAAATCTGAGCTAACATTTCCTCCTCCAAAAGCTAAGTTTTTTATTATGAACCAGCAGTCGTTTTCGGATAAGACTGCGAGTTCATGAATATCAAGTGTTTTCACAGTGGTTGCAACATTTTCACTTCTTGTAGTAACCATGATCACATTTCCCTTCGCAGAACCAATCCCTTTCAAGGAATTGACAAAATTGTTCCATTTGTAACTGTCTTCATTCCAGACATTGTCCAGCACCAGAAGATACTTTTTTTCTCCCAAACTGTTTCGCAGCTTTTGCAAGGCAACCTCCCTGCTTCCATCAACGTTTTCTCCCGTAGATGATGCAGCAACACTATTCAAAACGGTCACAGGATCAAAATTATTCTCGGAAACATGAACCCAGACACATTTTCCGAAATGAGAAACAATCTTTCCATCATTGTACACTTTCCTAGCCAGAGTCGTCTTCCCACATCCACCCATCCCCACAATTGGAAGAATTGAGACAACTTCTTCAGCTGAGATATCACTTGTCACAGCCTCCACTATTTGTGCCACATCATTCTCTCTTCCGACAAAAACCGGATCCACGTAGGATGAATCCGATTCCAGGTATGCCAGCACGTCTGCTCCGGCTCGGCGAGCTGGAGTAGCGGCCATTTCACTCTGAAGGCCCAGCTTCGTTGCCTCTTCTTGAATTGATTCCAACTCATCCTTGATGCCCTTGATTTTTCGAGCCATTTTGTGACGGAATGCAAGAGATTTAGAGTTAATGAAGAAACATCTAACCTTTTTCTTCATTTTTCCGCCTCTCTGCACTTTCTTGCGAAGGACTTGATAGTTGAGCGCATCAAAAACGTAATCGGCTTCAAAAACCGCAGCTTGGAGCTTCATCAGCCAGTGGGTGATGGATTTGTTGTTGACTTCTTTGGTCCCTGCATCTTCCAAGAATTTCTGAATTGTGACGACGGACTCCTTCAGCTTTTGCAAGTCCTTGCTGAAATTCCTGATGAGGCCGATCTCCTCCACAGAAAGTGCGATCAGGTTCTTCACCAGAACATCAACTGCGGCTCCGACGACAGCGTCCGCCATGGTTAGAAAGCTAAGTGGATCTGAATTGAGAGAGAGAGATAATTTGGAAGTGGTAGAGATAGCATACCTACCATTCACTACATACTATTGAGCAATAACTACGATCTTTTTCAGTACTGATAAAATTGGTTGACAGCTAAGGTTGTGAATGATTGATGCATGAAGCGGGGTCGACTATTTATTACATGCAGGTTTCATCCGGAAAAACTCTACCCCACTACATGTGTTTGATCAAATATATGCTCACGTGTAAAATCCTTAACTATAAAATGGATTTTTCCGACGTAGGGTGACAATTGGGTCGGGTTCAAGTTAGCGGGTCGGGTTGCAACCTGATAGTAACAATTTATACGTCAATCCGAATCGGACCCGTTTATTTTTTTGGGTCAGAAAAGTCAACCCGAACCCGACCTGTTTATTTTCAAGTCAACCCGAAACAGACCCAAAATTACCTGTTTAATTATGTTGAAAATTAATCCTAATCAATATAACATGTTTAACACGAAAATGACCAATTTATAATTAAATTACAAATACAAATACAATCCATATCCATAGTATGCATACTTGCATAGTTTTATAATTTTTAAAAAATAAATATAATTATTACACGAATAAATCTAAGAAGTGTTGAACTTGAACTAATAGAGGTTTTTTATGAACATGAATTACTATTTGTTTCTTTTTAAATATCAGTTACTATTTATCTGTGTTATTTTTTTAAAAAAATTATTTTCATAACTATCCACTTGTCCCGTAAAATAATTCACTTGTTTCTTTCTTTTTTTTTTTTTTTTTTAACTCTTTTGTAAGACCCAATTTACAATTCTCTTTCCTCAAAATATTATTTCGCGAATAAAACTTCTTCAATATTTTTAAAATCAATGCCCCTTACTTTTTCTAGAATCTCTAAACACTCATGTATTTACTTAGCTCATGATCAATCCTCTTACCATACGATTTCCAACACAAAAGATTTTATTATTGTAGATAAAAAAAATCTATAACTAAGTTGTTGTCAGTGTCATTGTTATACTTATGTTTAACAATGTATGGTTTAACATCATAGTTTTACACTATAGTGTTAATCTTATCCTTTGTTGCCATATAGGAAAGCAGTTGCAACAAATCCCTAAATTCTAGGGAACAATATTTTTTACATATATCTTTACGTTTATTACTTTATATCTTTGTATTTTATGTTCCTATTTCTGAGGAAGCACCTCCTTGACCTAAACCACCATGCACGTGAGTTATGTGGGAGTTTCCAGTTTGTGTTATGAAATAAGTGGAAGATTGGAAAGAGGAGCGTGCCCACGACTATAAGGACGTGGGCTAAGTGATCATGTACTCCAGCAAGAGTAAAAGGAAAGTTGATCGTGAAGAGTTGCAGAGCTGTTAACACATACCATACCAAGATTCTTCTAGAATTTGATCTTTCTCTCCCTCACTCATTGACAAGCACGAAGACTACAAGGTTGCAATAGATGCTGTCTACGGAGAGTGAATCCAACAGTAGAGGAGCTATAAGATTGTATTGTGTAAATTGGTTAGTGAGGTTTTATTGAATTTCTACAAGGCACTGAATCGAGAAGAAATTCAATTATGTAACACCCCGCATTTTCCGCACTATTCTACGCTAAATAATTATTTTAATAAGCGCGGCAAAGAATTAAAGTGCGATTAATATTTATCGGCCTAATTATTAATACTATGTTGGCAATCTTATTATTATTGCATAGGCTAGATAAATTAATTTAAACCCAAGTATTAAATCATGAGAAGTAATGGGCTAGTGGGTTTATTTATTTAATTATCCTCTCAAGTATGTTGAGCCCAATTAGAATGAATAATGGAAGCCCATATAGAAATGCAAGTGTGTGGCCCAATAGGAACAAATAAATTAAGGCCCATTTTACCTTAGTCTATTTAAATAATTTCATGAGGATTATTCAAGGCCCGATTGCATAATTTAAACCGATATAGAATAATTATTCGAGAATAATTCCGAGGTGAATTTCGGAATTTATTTCCTTAATTTTTCCTATTTATTTCGGCCACCTCTAGAAATAATAAGGGGACTATTACATATTTAATTTCCATTTAGATATTAAATCGTGAATATATTCAAGACGTATTTCCGAAGCAAATTTCCGGAAATTATTTCATATTCCTTCCCTAGAATTTTCGGCCATATTAATTAAAATAGGGGAATTATATAAATTCCAACCTTATGATATATATATATATATATATATATATATATATATAGAGAGAGAGAGAGAGAGAGAGAGAGAGAGAGAGGTAATCATATCACAAGGGAGCTTTAGATGGGAGAAGAGAATAAATCTAGGCCTTTCATTTTGATTTTTGAATGATCCAGATTTTTTATTTCACTTCATTTTTTTAATTGTTTTGATTAATTTTTAATTACCTAAAGGGTTTAATAGTAATTATATATTCCAATTAATTTGTTTCCATAACTATCTCCTAATTTTTCTCCTAAATCCCAATTAATAAATCTGCAAACAACGACATGCGACCAGGGTTTTGCTATCCTCTTGTGGCTGCGGTCCATCGCTCAGGGAAGTCCTATACCGACGACAAAGTAGTCAAGAATGTTGTGATGATAGTGCATGGTTGTTTCCGGGAAGAATAGACAATAATGTCAAGAATCAGGAGCACGTAGTCATGATTAGGAAATACAGAGAACAATCCACTACTTATCGTCAGAGGAAGATGGGGCAGTTCATCGTCAAAAGGGTGAATGACAATAATCTTCTCTGTGGCCGTCGTCGTTCTCCCACCATCCGCCGACATTGTCGTCCTCTCTCTCTCTCTTCCGCTAGTGACGATGTCGCCACCCTACCCCGCCAAAACTGAACCAATTCATTCAAGAATCTCTTGCATCATGTCTTCCCAACTAAAGAAGATGTTGGGAATTTGATATTGCAGTTAACAACACCAAAATTGAAGAAACAACTCGACAGAGGAGTGAGTGTTGTTAATTTTCGCCTCAACAATTTAATTGTTAATTTGGGGACTTTTTTTATTTTTTAGATATAAATTGCATTATTTAAGCCTGTAAATTTGCATTATATACGCCCGCAAAGTTGCAGTATTTTTAATGGGATGATTGAAGTTTTTAGAATATAGCTATTTAATTATTTGATGTAAGTTGCATTATTTAAGCCTGTAAATTTGCATTATATACGCCTGTAAAGTTGCATTATTTCATAGTTTGATTGAGGTTTTAGAACATAGTTATTTACTTTTCAGATGTAAGTGACATTATGTAAGCCTGTAAATATGCATTATATATGCATGTACAGTTGCAGTATTTCATGGATTCATTGAGGTTTTGAGAACATAGTTATTTATTTTTATTATATAAGTTGCATTTTGTAAGCCAGTAAATATGCACTATTTACGCATGTACAATTGAAGTATGTTTCAAGGAATGATTGAGGTTTTTGTGTACATAATTATTTTTAAATATTATGGATAATGCAATATTTATATTCTAGATAATGCAATCGAATATAAAATATAATGTAACTAAACCTTGTTAAATTGATTTTTACCGGATGATTTTATTGTGTTAAGCGACGAAAATAAATGGGATGAAAAAAATTTAATTTTGATATTTTACGGACTAAAATTTAATTCAAAATTCGAATTTCCTAGAAATTTGGGGTTATCCTACATGAATTTATGATTTTCCTATTTTTTTAGATATAATGGGAGTGAAAAAAGGGAAAAAAATTATTTTAGGAAAAAAATTTCATTAAAATTCGAAATCACTAAAAAGTAGGGATAATGAAGCATAAAATTAGGGATTTTCCTATTTTGTAGATTTAATGGTGTGAAAAAGGATAAAAAAAATTAATAATTTTGAAAGATTTTTATCAAAATTCGAAATCCCTAAAAAGTAGGGATAATGGAGCATGAAATCAGGGATATTCCTATTTTGTAGATTTAAGGGGAGTGAAAATGACAAATTTATCCCGGTAATGCAACTTTTTTGCCTAGATAATGCAACAAATTTTTTGAGGATAAAAAAACATCACAACCGTTAATTTAATGATTTGATGGCCCAGATTCATTCTCATCTCCTATCTGAGGGGTCACTGTGACTTTAACGCACCCCTATATATATATATATATATATTGGCGAAATTTATTTAAATATTTTAAATATTTTAGTATTGTGAGAGCATGGCCTAATTACTAAAATAGGCCTTCTAGAAGAAAAGTAGTACTTGGCCACTTAAATAATAGAAGGGCAATGTGGAGAATGAAAATTAAAACATCATCATTTGAATTATGGGAAATGGCATGCAAAGATAGTTTCTATACTCAACCTCACCTCTCCCTCCCCCTATGATCGACTCCCCCTCACTTCACCACCATAATTCCATCTTCTTCAACCTCACACTCTCTCAAACCTCCATTGATGAACCTTCAAGTTGCAGCCACAAAAATAACCAAGCCACACCTTCATACTTCAAAAAACCACCACCATTTTCACATAAACTTAACCCTCTCTCCTTCCTCTTTCTTTTGAACCCAACAACATCCCTAAATTCCAAGCTTCCAAATTCGACCAAGGCTGTAAAATGGAGATCTATGGAGCTATGTGGTAGATCTAGAGGCGTGCAAGAGGTAGGAAGTAAGAAGAGAGCAAATAGGAGCTAGAAAGAGCCATTTTCGAAAGCTTGAAGAAGAAGAGCTTAGATCTGAACTTAAACTCTTCAAGTAACCTCTATATACCCTCTTTAGACCCTCTTGAACATCATTATAAGCTTGCATGTAGGATCAAGAGCCCCCTTGTCAAATTTTAGAGCAAATGATGAACTAGGATTGAAGATAAGCATGTTTGATGACCATTCTTGAATATGTTGATGCTTATTGTTGATATATTGCTTGAATGCATGATATAGCTTGAGATCTATGATTTATGAACATAATATGAGATGTATGATGTAAATGAAATTGAGCATACATGTTGATGGAAGTTGATTTGCCACGAATTTATACTTGATATGGTAAAATGAGCATGCTGTGGTGAGATATGTAAACTGAGCTCTCTGTTTGGTTGTTGCAGGCGAGTCAAATGGAATCCGATTAAGCTGAAATTTAAATAATTTATACTTGAATGTGTTAAAAATATTTTGGCTTTGGTTTCATGTCAAAATACCATTTGATTCAAAAGTTATGCTCTCTGCAATAAAATATATCATTCTGTGTTGTATGTCAAAAACCGATTTTGAAACTTCACTTAGACAATTTAGAAAATTTCCAAAATTTATGTTTAAGTTTTTAAAACATTATAGAGTCTGAATATAAAATTTCAAGTCATTACCATGAGTAGTTTGACCACAATTAATTTTCAAATCCTGCCTGTTTCAGCCCATAGCCAACACTTTCAGGAAAATCAATCTCCCCCAGCCCGTATCTCCCAAAAGAAAAATGATTTTCACAAACCGTCAATTGGAGCACATTCATATACAAATCTAGTTTTTGCATATGAAATTTCATACCCAAAGTTTTTGTACATTTCAATCGGCATCATTTTGAAAACAGCATCACATTTTAGACTCATGACTAGGAATTTCACTAAGTTAAATAACATAGAGTCTTTTACTTGCATTCATACATTTTTCTAAATCTAATAAACATATTTTATTAACTTGAGAATGTTTTTAAAACATGTTTCATAATTAATTGACCACTCATTTACATTTAGAACTAGGGCATTAACATGATTTTAAATTGAACTAATTGCATCACTAGGGAAAGGATATTAAATGAAACAATGAGCATACACTTGATTAAAAGGGACTAATGTGATATGTATAATGGCTGAGAATACTTGAATTGTTGAAAAGATGTTGAGCATGTTAAACTAGACAATGATTATGCAAGCATGTACTTGGTGATAAATTAAAAAGGAATGACAATATTATAAACTTAGATTGAAGTGTCACATGAAGCACACTAAAATGAATATCATGCTTTGTTGGTTGAAATAGCTAATGCATGAAACTACATGAACACACCTAGTAATTAAATGTTAAACAATTTAGGTGTTGGTGATTGTCAAAAGGAAGCTTCAACTAGTGGCACCAAGTGAACCTTCACCTCATAATTAAGGTGGGCACTACTTTATCCTATTTTTCTTTGATTTGCTTCCCAAAATGATTTCCAAAGTTGAAAATAAATGATTTTGTTTTTGAAAGCGATGTGTCACCGTTAAATTATTTTGGTGCTTATAATTGTTAAATGCCACGAGCATTTAGGAGAGATAAGGAGGAGGGATACGATCACCCACTTATCGGGAGAAATGGGAGAAATAAGGAGGAGGGAGGAGTTGTAACCCTCATGCGTGTATCACGCGGTTTATGTGAATTATATGATCGTTGATTGTGAAATGCACCACAAACTGAGTGTTCATGGATCCATGTGAGTATTTAAAACTGTTTTGAGCATGCATGAGTTATATTTCAACAAAACCCTTGTGCTATGCTTGTGTGCTACGGTGACTACATTATATATATGTAATTTGTTTTTGGGACACCATGACCACTGGGTACGCGGAATACTCAGCCCCTATGCGTGTTTTCCCTATGTGTAGGTACAAGGTAATGGCGGTGGCGGCGGCGCTGTGGTGGAAAGCTAAAAAGATGGTTCGATTGTGAACCTCATATTAAATGTGAAGATGCAAAGTATAACACATCTATGTTTAACATTGTGGTGTTAAAATTGACTGAGTCAATGACTATGTTTAACACCTATGTTTAACATCTCTGTGTTAGACTGTGCTTAGTTAATCTTATCATTCCATATTTTTCTCATCCATTATATTTCGTGAATTCAGTTCATTCTTAGATAGATATGTATTTTATAAAGATTTAGAAACGAATAGATTTGATATATCTATTAATATATTCGAATAGATCTACTTCCTAGTTTTTAGGGATATATGTTAAAGTAGTTGCTAATTTTTAGGGTTTGAGCTGAATCTTTATCATATCTATCTTTAATCTTTGTTCTCGAAATATTTATGCAGATATTCATATAAGGCACGAGGCTATCCATATCTACACTAGGATGCATTCATCTAGGCCTATATAAAGGGTGCTGCAATGCAAAAATAAGGTGGACGACCTACATTATTCATCGAAATCTTCATCAAGGCGTTGCCACCTTTCAATCAACATTTCACGTGCGTTCAACTAACGAAGACATTGAAGCCAAAAAAGGATCCTTCCTCCGGAGAGTGAATCCAACGGTAGAGGAGTTTTGGGAATTGAATCGTTAGTTCGTAAATACGGTGTGTTCATAGTTGTAGTCTCTACTTCTATGTAAATTCAAGTTTCTTCGAGGGAGTGAACCAAGAAGAGGTTTGGATATTTATTATTTCGATTTTACTGTGTAAACTTCATTAATATAGTAAAATCTATTTTTGGCCGTAAGGCTCTCGCGGGTTTAGAATCTCTAAACTCGTGAAAAATAATTCTTTGTGTCTGTGTTTATTTTCCGCTACATGTTAAACTTCGTGTTAAACTTTGTCTAACATTCTGTTTAACATTTCTCTGTTAGTCAGGCATATTGAATTCTGCCGTGTTGAACTCTTCAACACCTCGATGTTAATAGTAAACTCGGGCACTAAATTCTTTCAATTGGCATCAAGAGCCTACTTCTTGATAGACTATGATGTTTGTTCCTGAGTGCAGTTTACTATGTTAGGTTTTTCAAACCCTGCTAGTCGACCACCCATTTTGGAGAATAATGGGAATAACTACTCTCTGTAGAAGTCTCGAATGAGGATATACATCAAGTCTTTAAACGAACAAGCATCGATTACTGTCTTGCATTGATGGAAACCTCCACAAACCACTGTTCAAGATTCGAAGGATGCTGCTAAAACCATTACCAAACTTAAACCTGAAGGACAATGGAGTGTTGAAGAACGACTTATCTCTAACTTTAACAAAGAAGCTTTAAATGCTATACTTGTTTCTTTGGATGTTGGTTGTTTTAGGTTAGTATCAAGATGCTCGGAAGCACGAGAAGCCTGGTTCATACTTCTAGAGAAATTTGAAGGAACTGACAGTGTCAGAGAGACTAAGATGCGATTACTCGCTATTAAATTTGAGACTCTCAGGATGCTGGAAGAAGATACAATTTCCTCTTACTTTGAGAAGATAGAATCAATGGCAAACAAAGCTCATGTACTAGGTGAACCCATCAACAATAAGAGGCTAGTCAACAAGATGTTAAAGTCGCTGCCAGAAAAGTTTAACACCATGATCATTGGAATCGAAGAAGCAAGAGATGTTGCAACACTAGAGATTGCTGAACTGGTAAGTATTCTAACAATTTATGAGATAAATCTGAAGGAACATAAAGAAGAATACAAGGCAAAGAGCATAGCTCTTCACGCTGGAAAAGCTGGAAGTGAGACATCTCCAAGTTCAACATATGCAACCTCTCAAGAAGATGAATCTGATGTTGAACTTCTAGACGAAGATAAGTCAAATCTTTCTTTACTTACTAACGAGTTCAATAAGTTTGTCAGATCCATGAGAGATGATGTAGGAGACTCAAACTATAGCAAAAGAAGTTCACCACCTATCTCTACTGTGTCAAACTTCTCAAACCGCTCAACTAATTCATCAAGGAGACGAAGTGATGGATTAGTAAATAAAGAGATACATTCCTTTTCACATAAGAGGAATATTGATGGTGTGAAATGCCATGGCTGTTCAGGAATAGGCCACTATGCAAATGAGTGTCCAACTCTTTTGAGACGAAGAAAGTCTAACTTCAACACAACCTTCGATGATGAATCTGAAGATGAAGAAAGAGATGATGAAAAAGAATGTATGGATACTGATATGGAGATCACAAAGGCTGGAAAGATTGAAGAAGAAGTTACTGAAGAGATGAAGGAAAAAGATGTTGATATGCCAGACTCCAACATTCTGCCCCTAGAAAATGCTACAAATTGTTATATGCAAACTGAGAATGAACATTCTAATGTTGAACTTTGTTTTGTTGACAGGAATCAAGAGTGTCAGACTTTCATGACCACACATAGCGACATTGATCAAATATGCCACTACTTGGTAGACAAAAGATGTGAAGAACGGACCAAGGAGTTGCGAAAGCAGAAAGAAATAAATCTAGTACTAAAACGACATATTTCAAGGTTTGAAGTTCTTTGGACTCATAAGAATCAAGAAGTGGATGTGCTGAAGATCAAGGTATGTGAAATTGGTTTTATGTTTAAGATTAACAAAGGTAAGTCAAAATTGGATGAGATTATGTCTATTAAATATTATGATGACTTTGTATTAGGTTATGAAAAGTTAAATTTTGTTATGTCAAAGTCTGAGAAAAACTTGATTAAATTTTCTAGAGCAAAGTCTAACATCACTAAGCAACGTGTCAAAGATGCCTCTAAGGTGTCTGTGTGTCATTACTGCAATAGATTTGGGCACATAAAACCTTTATGTAGATTTGGAATTGCTGATAAGAAAAGGAAAATTAATCAAAGATGTGATAAAGAGGATAAAACATGCCTAGCTGTGTATACTTTTCTAAAGACTAATGTTGCAGGTACATGGTAGTTTAACACAGGTTGTTTTAGCCATATGACACGTATCAAATTGTGTCATTCTGACTTCACTTTTATAAGTGGAGATATGGTTACTTGTGGAAAAGGTGCTAAAGGAAATATCACTATCAGATTTGATATATATGCATGCGAGGTCTATGAAAAATCTAACAATTGTCTCATCTTTGAAAGTAGATCAAAATATAACTATTATCAGACTGAACCACATAAGAAGATAGGACATGGAGATGTTCGAGGAATTCAGAAATTTCTCATCTATGATGCTGTAAAAGACACTCCACAACTGAAGTTCAACATACTCAAGTTCAACATGGACAAGTTCAACATGGAAAAGTTCAACGTGGTCAAGTTCAACATGGTAAAGTTCAACATGGACAAGTTCAACATGGAAAAGTTCAACATAGTCAAGTTCAACATGGTAAAGTTCAACATGGACAAGTTCAACATGGACAAGATCAACAGTGTCAAGTTCAACACGGTCAAGTTCAATATGGACAAGGTCAACTTGGTTAAGTTTAACATGGACAAGGTTTGTGATTCACGTCTAAAAGGTAAACAAACTCATACATTTCATCTCATATTGAGTATGACTAACTCTAATACTTGCTTTGGTCTACTGCATATAGACTTAATGGGTCTTATAGAAGTAGATAGTGTTGGAGAGAAAAGGTATGTGTTAGTTTGTGCTAATAATTACTCTAGATTCACTTGTATAGAATTCTTGAGAGTAAAGTCCAACACCTTCGAACTTTTCAGAAAATCATATAGGAGACTTATAAAACTTTATCATGTTGATGTTACTCGAATTAGAACTGATCATTAGAGAAAATTGGAAAATATAGACTTCTCTAGTTTGTGTGAAAGAAAGGGGATATCTCATAAGTTCTCAACACATAAAATACCTCAACTGATTGATGTTAAAGAATGGAAGAATAGCACACTCCAGGAAATATTTAGAGTTATGTTACACTCTAAAATCTTGTCTAAAAGATGGTGGGATGAAGTTTTTAGCACTTAATACTATTTAAATAGAGTGTATTTGAGACTGGATACAAAATGGATATTCTTTGAAATATTGAAAAGAAAAGAACCAAATCTGAAACATATGCATGTATTTGGGAGTATGTGTTATATTCTGAATAATTATTATTATTCTACTAACTTTGACTCCAGCTACTACAAAACACTCTTTCGTAGATACTCAAGCAATAGTCAATCTTATCGCGTGTTTAACCTATATACTAATACTATCCAAGAATCTGCCGAAGTTGTGTTTGATGATGCAGGAACTTTACTTCATAAAGCAGACGTGGAAGATACATCCAATCACATAGTGAAAGACATAGAATCAGTAATTGAGACGAGTACAGATGTTAGACCAACAACAAGTCCAACATCAACTCCAGACTCTGACACTGACAAAGAGGAGGATCTAGTTACTCATAGTTCAAACTCTGACAAGGAGGAAATCTGTGACACCATGGTGTCAAACTCAGAAACTAGAGAACCACCTCTTCGAAACAAAAGGAATCACCCTCAGTTTCAGATAATTGGAAGTGTCTTTGAAGGAGTACAGACTCTCAAGAAAGCCCCCGTCAATTTCAAAGAGATGGTAAAAATGGTTTGTAAGTTTAACATCTTCCACTCTAGTTGTTATCTATCTCAAACTGAACCTAAGCATGTATCTGAAGCTTTAAAAGATGAGAATTGGATATTGTCTATGCATGAATAATTAAGTCAATTTGTTTATATTGATGTGTGGACCTTAGTTCCTAGGCTTAAAGACAAAAACATAATTGGAACTAAATGGACATTTAAGAATATACCTAACTTTCTATTTAATCTAAAGTTCAACAGAGGTAATATGGGTAAGACTCTCTTTGTTAATTATTCGGATAAGAACTTTATAGTTGCTCAAGTTGATGACTTAGTGTTTGGGGAAACTGATGTTAGACTTATAGATGGCTCTGTCACAATAATGTCGGACATGTTCAAAATGAGTATGGTAGGAGAGTTAAACTACTTTCTTGAACTCCACATTAGGCAGTATAGTGATGGTTTTTCTATTTCTCAATCTAAGTATGCTCAAGGTTTAGTAAAAAGATTTGGATTAGGATCTACAAAACATATGAAAACACGAATCGGTTCCAGTGTTAAACTTAGCAAAGATAATAGTGGTGTTAGTGTTGAACCTACTGAATACCGTGGAATGATTGGTAGTTTGTTATACCTTACTGCTAGTAGGCCAGATATACTTTTTAGTGTTGGTGTTTGTGCTAGATACTAGTCTGACCCCAAAGAATCTCATATGAAAGCTGTTAAAAGAATTATTTGATTTATATCTGGAAAATCATATATGAGATTATGGTATGCAAAAGATACTGGTACAAACATTACAGGTTATGGCGATACTGATTACACAAGAGATGTTAAGCACAGTGTTAATGTGAAACAATTATTTGAAGATTGCGGTATGCCTATTGAAACTTTAACACTGTTTTGCAACAATGCTAGTTCTAGTGTGATTTCTAAAAACCATATCCAACATCCTAGAACTAAGCACATAGATATTCAACACCACTATGTTAGAGATTTAGTGGAAAAAGATCTTATTGCACTTAAATACATTCTTACTAAAGATCAAATTGCTGATATTTTTACAAAGACCCTTGATTTTGAGAGATTCTCTTATATGAGAAAATCTCTTGGTATGTGTAATTCTCCTTAAATTCGTATGAGTAGAATGTTGATCTTTGTAAATATTGTGTCGATCAACATTCAGTTGTTTTTTAGATTTTGTTCTGCTTGCCTGATTCTTTATTATCGGTTGTGTTATATCCTTTTTCTTTAAGATCTGATTTTAAAAAAAATGTTATAAGACTGTAGGCACAAGAGTGAGGCCTTAATGTCAATACATGGAGTATAAAACTCATGTTATATGATGGTAGGCACAAGAGTGAGGCCTTAATGTCAATATATTGAGTATGTTTGTCATGTACGATCATCATTTCTCAAGTACTGTAGACAGGATGTTACTAGAAACACTGTCTATGTGGAATATATTGAATGGTGAGGTAATACATGCTGAATTTGTATGTCACAAGCTAAGTACTGGAGATAAGATGTTATTAGGAACACTATCTCTGTGGAACATAGCACATGACATTGTTCTTTATCAGATCGTTTGTTTTATACGGGCATAACACTCTGATGTTAAAGTTTGAAGGTTTGTAGTTTCTGTTCGTTTCTTTCCTTATGTTATAAAAAAACAAAACAAAAAAAAAACAAAAAACAAAAAAAAAAATGGTGTTAAAGGGTTTTTTTGGTGTCGCAGTTTGGTCAGAGTTTTGAATGTGTTAAAGTTGGTGTTACAGTTTCCCTTTTCTCTTGATCAAGTGAGCGTGAAAGTTTGTGGGCTGAATCTCGAAGATGTTGGATAAGGACTTTTCATAAAATCTTAAGCTTTTCTTTCCTGGAATCATTCAAGGGGAGAAGTATTTAGTTTTTATATTTGTGAAAAAGTTTAATCTTTTATATTTTATGGTGCAGTCTAATATTTAATTGTGCAGGACGAATAGAACTAAATTACAAGTGCTGAATATTACAAGTGTTGTACTGGAATGCTTACAAGAATGATAAGCTTAAGGGGGAGATTGAAGATGCAAAGTATAACACATCTATGTTTAACATTGTGGTGTTAAAATTGACTGAGTCAATGACTATGTTTAATATCTCCGTATTAGACTGTGTTGAGTTAATCTTATCATTCCATATTTTTCTCATCCATTATATTTCGTGAATTCAGTTCATTCTTAGATAGATATATATTTTATAAAGATTTAGGAATGAATAGATTTGATATATCTATTAATATATTCGAATAGATCTACTTCCCAGTTTCTAGGGATATATGTTAAAGTAGTTGCTAATTTTTAGGGATTGAGCTGAATCTTTATCATATCTATCTTTAATCTTTGTTCTCGAGATATTTATGCAGATATTCATATCAAGCACGAGGCTTTCCATATCTACACGAGGATGCATTCATCTAGGCCTATATAAAGGGTGCTGCAATGCAAAAATAAGTTGGACGACCTACATTATTCATCGAGATCTTCATCAAGGCGTTCCCACCTCTCAATCAACGTTTCATGTGCGTTCAACTAATGAAGCCATTCAAGCCGAAGAAGGATCCTACCTCCGGAGAGTGAATCCAACGGTAGAGGAGTTTTGAGGATTAAATCGTTAGTTCGTAAATACGGTGTGTTCATAGTTGTAGTCTCTACTTCTATGTAAATTCAAGTTTCTTCGAGGGAGTGAACCAAGAAGAGGTTTGGATATTTATTATTTCGATTTTGCTGTGTAAACTTCATTAACATAATGAAATCTATTTTTGGCCGTAAGGCTATCGCGGGTTTAGAATCTCTAAACTCGTGAAAAATAATTCTTTGTGTCTTTGTTTATTTTCCGCTGCATGTTAAACTTCGTGTTAAACTTTGTCTAACATTCTGTTTAGCATTACTCTGTTAGTCAGGCATATTGAATTCTGCAGTGTTGAACTCTTCAACACCTCGATGTTAATAGTAAACTCGGGCACTAAATTCTTTCAAAATGTAATCTTTTGTGCTATTCTTGAAACCATCCTTTGGTGTCCTTTTTATTTTGCCATATTAATTTGCACAACATGGAGTCTTATATTTTGTAAGCCTATTTATGTTATCCTTGAAACCTGATGGAGTTTAATGTTTAGCAAGCTTGAATTGTAATCTCCTTGTAACCCTCTCTAGCTTTTTTGATCTAAATGGCATGATCTAGTTAAACTCTTAGCATGATTTAATTCAAATTCATATGGCATATTCCTTGAGATTATTTGATCCAATTGTTGTTCGGTATCGAGGTCAATTAGGGGCTATGTCTTCATACATAGTACCCACCTATTCATGTTGAGTAATTGTTCCAAGTCGTACTTGGCGTAAGACCCGCGTGGTGGTCATCCTTTGAATTCAATTGTTATTATCTATTCTTCTCGCTTGCTTGTGAATTTATGTTATTTGCTTCCCCTACACTTGATTTCTTGATTATCAAATGAGATTTAAACTCCTATCTTTTAAAAATAAAACCAAGTCCCTTTTTGAGTGCGAGCCAGGGGGCTATTATTTATCGCCGCGGGAATTTGTGATTGCCACATTTTGGGCGAGTATAGTAGCTGATGCCTTTCCGGACCACTTTCACCCAAGAAACATGAAGGCCTCCTCAATCGATAACCACGTACTGAGATACATTCAAAAATGCTTAGGGGTATTTGTTTTTGGGAGGAACGAGAGTGGGAAAGCCCACATCGGTGAGATCTTTGCTATTTAGGGTATGCTCGGCGGCCACCACATCAGCGTGGCTGCCTATGCCATGGAGAATTGGAAGCGGTAGATGACGGCCACCCCTGGGGATTCTGGTGTGGCGCCTTTGTGACTCCTATCGCTGCCCATGTGGGCATTCCGGTTCATCTTTTCACACCTGTGCAGGGCTATCGGACACTGACCATCCCCAGACTCGTACAGTTCAAGATGCTTGTTCAGCACCTGGGAGACACTTTCCTGCGCCTGTCCAATGGGGATCGGTTCCTTCTTCTGGCACCAGAGCTCACTCATGTCACGGACCTCCAGCTTTGTGATAACTGGTTTATGCACACACCGGTCCACATGGACCGGATTACCTGTGCCCGTGCTCCGATACCATCGGTGGCGGTGGAGAGATGGACTTGCTCAGCTCAGGGATTGAGGTGCAGATTCCCTTCCTACGAGCTGACTTTCAAACTCATTCACTCTATCGTGTGGAATAAATTTAGGGGGATGATGACTCATGGGAATGGAATCATTTATCGTTTGTTTTCTGTATTTCCTTTTCATGTATTTTCATTTCTTTCTGGTGTATTTCTTTGCTTCTGATGTATTTGTTTTAGTTGTTAGTTATTTCAGTTGTATTAGTTTCTTAGGTTCAAAATTTATATAAGTGTTACTTGAGATATTGTACTAATCCTTCCATATCTATGGAACTGTGATTGATGATTGATCTGCACTAGAATTGAGATGATTAGGATTGCATGATCAATAGCCGATGATAGGAGAATACCGCATGACGAGTTGCTCTGTGATGCTTGATTGTGCTTGATTTATCTGGTTCAGATGTGATGACTGTTAGGGAAGAACAAAATTACCCAAGTGAGATTTGTGCCTTTATTTTGTCATGTGTGATAAAGTTTGCAGTTGGATTCTAGAATTTGGCTTATTTCTCTCTTTAGACTGTATTGATGTAAAACTTGGTGAAAATGATCTTAGGCATTTCTGTTTTAGCCATATCCCAAACACTAACCCTACACATTACCACTTGTAGCCACTTTGAGCCTGAAAATTTCTCTTTTCTTGATGTAGTAGTGTTCTAGTGAGTCAGTTGTGTATTGAGGATTATGAGAAGATAAAAAGATCGATAATTCGAATAGAGCAGTTTGGATTGTTTGGAAAAATGTAAATGCTCATGTACTTGAGAGTTGTTTGGAAAATAAAAAGAGAAAGAGTACTCCCTCGTGACTTATGGGTTTTGTTTGGTTGAAAAAAAGAGGAAAGGTGTTAAAAAATTGTGTGGAATAAGTTCAGTAAGTGAACATGAACTTGAAAAAAAAAAGAGAAAAAAAGTGAGAAAGATTGAAAAGAAATAGAGAGGTGAGGAAAAGAAAAAATTGAGAGAATAAGTGTGATGTGGGAAGTTGAGAGTTGGAAGGTTGTGGAAATCAAAAGTGTGTCAGTCACTCAGCCTAAATCATCCTACCCTCTAGGCAAGCCCCATTACAACCAAAATAAAGACATGTTTGATTCACCGAGTCATTTACTTTCTATGCAGTGGAGAGATGAGAAATTTGCCAAACTTATGGTTAAGAAAACTGTATTACTTTGATTTGAGTGTATACACATGCCCTAAACACTTGAGTGATGAGTGCTTGAGAAAATTCTTTCTAGCTTTGAGGTTCTTCCCGAAACTGTTGATGATCTTAACTGGATTTTGATTGCATTGTCTTGTGGATGAGAGTGTACTTCAATTGTGATGAATCTTGTGAGGCATTGCACATCTCTGCTTGCATGAATTTGAATTTCTTTTGGTGATTCGATCGAGGACAATCAATAGTTCTAGTTTGGGGGAGTTGATAAGTGTATTATTTCGTTCACTTATCAATGGATTTTTAGGTCGTTTTACTGCATTTATCGTGCGTTTAAGTTATTTTCTTAGCATCGTGTTACTTTTATGTATGAAAACTAGGTTTTTTGGCCGTGTCCCTTGTATCGACCGACACACGGGGTGCCAGTTGACATGAAGGTCGAGGGGGATGGTGTCGAAGGTCGGGATTTCGTGCAACATGTGACATCCATGTTGATCGACACCTGGGGTGTCGATCAACATTTGTCGATCAACATGGCGGCTGGAAGGAAGGCTCGACAGGTTGTTGTTTCATTCGACTTCGAAGTTGTGTGTCGATCGACATACCACACGTCGATCGACACACGGGTTATTTAGGCGGATTTTCCATGTTTACTCCTACTTGCTATATTTAATCACTCAAACCTATTATATATATCATGTAATTTTTGAGAATTATGGCCTCGGCCACTTTTGAGACTCAGAGTTAGAGTTTTTATAGTTCTTCGATTATTACTACTGTGGATTGGAGATTAGGATCAAAACTCTTGAAGATTGAATTCGAATCGACATTGTTTTTAATTTATGAATAATATTTACAGGTTTTATCTTTTCATATGCTTGTTTAATATGAACATGTGTAGGTAATTCCTTTATCAGATTCTAGGGTTTGTGTGATTATCTTGGATGCATGTCTAGGGTTTATTAAATCGATCAATATTTTAATTTAGGTTTATCAATTCTTATGCTTTTTCTAAATCTGAGATAATTTGCCATTTGATTAGATTTCGTAATTACTTAATTTGAGACTGAAAGGTGAAAATTAATTAATAGATTCAAGAATTGATAATATGGATCTTTATTATGTCTGAAAAGAATGATTTAATCCATAGAAATAAATTTGAGGTTTTTGGGAGTTGTTAATTGTTCTAAAGACCGAGAGGATATAGACAATTAATAATCTACTTTATGAATTGCCAAACCCTGGAATTTATAATACTTTTCTGATGGTCCACCTTAATCTATAATTTTAATTGATCGATCGATTTCCCTTACATGTTATCCGAGATATGAACTCACCTTGGAATCTGAGTTTTTCTCTGCTTGTCTGAAAATTTGGTTTATATCTGTTTTAATTTAATTGTTTCAATTTTAATTTCAGTTATAAAAACCCTTTCAAAATCTGATTTACTTGAACAATAAATTGATAACTATGTTTCAGTATATATGATGGTTCGCTTATACAATCTATGTAGGATGGATAATTTTAATTTGCCACTAGACTATAGTATTACTAAAAATTTAGTGATCAGTTGTGTTCGGGTTGGTATAAAACGTGCTAATATTAGGTCTCAACCCGACCTGCCAACCCGAGCCAGACCCAATAGCCACCCCTAATTTAACAAAATAAAACGTTTGTTTATTTAGAATTTTGTGAAATTAAGCAATTGCAAACACAGATAACAAACAGAAAATACAGAACACAAAAGATTTATAGTGATTCGAGCGTAAGCTCTACGTCCAGTCTCCAAGCCTACACAAGTGATATATATTATTCAAGGTGAAGAACAACATTACAGGGTTACAGAGTTATCAGGGAACACAAACCCTACTCTTCCTTAAGACTACTAGTCTCTCCTAGCAACTACATTGTGTTTAGGCCAATTTACAATGGTGGAAGTACGAGTATTTATAAGGATATATTCCTAGATACATAAGGAATATCAATCCTGATACGGTAAAGATATCCAAATCCTAATCTATCTCAAATAGATTAATACATATCCAAATCCTATACTGATAAGGATAAATCTTGTCCAACAAGGAAACAAGATATGCACCATATCTTTTCCATATCTCACTCAAACTACTTCCCTATTTTTCCAATGTGGGACAATTGGGTTTGCCAATCCCAACAATACTCCCCTCAACCCAAAGGACCACAATCTCGTGTCCTTCTCCTCGATCATAATTCATCTTGCACCACCGTTAACCCACGAGACCCGCTACCTGACCACCACTATCAGAAAGCTTTCGACACAAGGCACCCAATTGTATCTAGTTTTGTTGAGGGCTTCCTCCCCTCAAGCCTTGATCCGTCTTAACTCATTTGCACCGTCGTCAAACCAATGGGACCTGCCGCCTGACCACCTATCAGGAAGCTTTTGACACAAGGCACCCAGAGACAATCCCCACTTGAATTGAGGGCTTCCCACATTCATCAGAGCCCACTCCAACAATTCTCCACCTTATGCTCAATATCACCTCAACTTTAGCACCTAGCTCCTCTGTATTTCAAGTTATCCAACAGTTTTGATCAACCTCAGTAGTACTTAAACTTAGTACTAGCTAAATGATCATATCCGCAAAGTTTATCGAGGTCATTTGACAATGTGTAGCAACATTTCTCCAGTCAAACTCTTCCTCATATCCAAAACATCCTGCATAGTCTAAGTCTACGAACCCCGTGACTCCAAACAACTCGTGCCAGTACCTTTGACTGCGAGCAACTCATACCAATCCCTATGACTACAAGCTCCAAACAAGTTCCTTTGACTGCGAGCTTCGAACTCGAACCAGTGCCTCAAAGTGCGAGATTTGAACTCGTGCCAGTCCATTTGACTGTGAGGCCTTGAACTCGTACAAGTTTCTTTGATTGTCAGTTTCACGCTTGTCCCAGCCCCTTCAAATATTAGACTCTTTCTAACTGTTCCTTAAACGTGCAAAAGTTGCTCCATCGAACCTGATCGGCTCCAGCGAACATAGAGAGCCCTGCTCCATCGAATCTGGTCTACACCAGTAAACCTCGAGAGCCCTAATCCATCGAATCCAGTCTACACCAGCAAACCTCGAGAGCCTTGCTCCATCGAACTTGGTTCTTCGCTCCAATGATCCTCGAGAGCCCTGCTCTATCAAACCCGGTCTGCGCCAGCAAACCATGAGAGCCCTGCTCCATTGAACTTGGTTCTTTGCAGGCTGCGAGCCATCTCAGCCTCCCCCACACCATATAGTCCATCGTGTGGGATGTACAACCTGAATTCAGTATCGAATTCTAGGTCGGGCCCAAAACTCCAATTGCTTATTCTTCTCTCCACACCTTTCACAACACTGCGTCTCCCAGGCTTAATATTCGAGCACTATGAGCTCTCTCCAATGCATCCTTCTTCTGTGGTTTTGTCATCTCGTTGGTCAACACAGCCTCCTCCTTCAAGGTATCTGCCAAGCCTTGCTGCAAAGCACCGCTCGCATCTTCATCCTCCACAGATGGAAGTCGTTCGATCATGTGAAATTCTCAACCTCAAATATTGGCTGAACCTACTGCAATCACTTTGACCACTTGTTCATTCCACGTTCATGATAAGCTCATAATTTTACTCTCTTATCGCATTATTTTTCTTTTCTTTTATGTGTTTTTGTTTATTTTATTTAATAAATTGAGCATGAGTGTATAGTGGACGGTATTATGCTTGTGGTGGATGATTATGCAGGAAAAATGGAGAAAAAGTGACGAATTGGCTAAGGAGATGAAGAAATTCACCAAAGGAAAGCTGTCTGTTTCGATCGAGTTGGAATTCAACTCGACCGAGGTGCAGAATTTTGGCCTGGCCGTGGTGGATTGTATCCTGGGCGAGATGGATGGTCGAGATGAAGCCAAATTGGACTAAGAAGAGGTCGAGGCAGGAGGATATCTCGGCCGTGGCAGATCTCATCCTGGCCGAGATGCGCGATTCTGAGACCTAATCCGCACGAGAATAAAGATTTTAAAAGGAAGATATACCATATCAATCAAGAGGCGAAATTGAAGAGAAATTTACCATCCAAAGGCACAACCCTACCACTATATAAACTCATAATTAGCTCAGAATTAGGTTGGCAATTTTTGGTTGGTTGATGATTGAATTTTTACACATTATGTCTATCTTTACTTTTCTGTTTTTACTTTAAGTTTTTGAGAATTCCTCTTTAATTTTTTGTTAAACCTTTATTGTTTTCAATGCAATATTTCATTTTTCTTGCAATGTTTATTTTCAATATGTTAGGCTAGAACCCTAAACAGGTTCTAGGGTTTCTCCATCTGTGATGCATGTTTAGATTCAATAATTTAAACCCTTAAACTGGTTTAAATCCTATGTTTTGTTTTTAAATCTATTCTCATCGAAGGATCGAGAGATGAAGACTGAGGTAGGTTTCAGTTATTAATCGAAGGACCGAAAGGTGAAGGTTAGTAATAGGAAGTTAGGATTTAATACTTTTGATTATCTGTCCGACCAAGAAGATTTCGAATGTAGGAAAAATCTAATTTTTTTTGAAATTGATTAATTGGAGTGTTTTGAGACCGAAAGGAGATAACCACTAATTAGTAATTTAGGTTTTAATTGCCCGACCAAGGAATTAATTCCACCATAATAGATTTTCCACCAAAATATCTTTTCTGGGTTTGAATATTAGTTTCTTGCATGTTAATCAGATTGGTAGATTTCCCTAGAATCTGTGCTTTTTAATATCTGTTTTATTCCTTTAAATTCTTTGTTTTGAAAAACCAAAACCCTCAAAATTGATTTACCCAAACAAAAGATCTGAAAACTATATTCAGTATATGATTTCCATTCGTTGTACTATCTCTGTGGGATCGACCAACCCTTGGGTTGCATATAAATTTATTTGCTCTATGCTATGATTTGTATGCAGGTTTAGCATCCGAACAAATTTGCATCGATCAAATTGGCGCCGTTGCCGGGGATAGTCAGACGGCGAGTTATTACTGGATTGTTTGAAGAACTTCTGGATTGGGTTGTATTTTCTTAATTATTTTCGAGTTTATTGTTGTTTTTCTTTGTTTTTGGGTCTGTTGAGTTCTTTCATGTGCGTGAGTTTTTGTGGTGTTGCGTCTATTTTGGCCGAGGTGAGTCCCACCCCGGTCGAGATGAATTTCTGATCTCGGCCGTGATACACTCCACCACGGCCGAGATCTGCTGATTTCTGTCTTGTTATCTGCGCAGGTGCATGAACACGAGAAATAAAGGGAAAACACTTGAGCCCTGCATACCAGAGATTGAAGTAGCCTGCAGGAAGAACAAAAAGAAGGGAAAAGGTTGAATTTTGAGATGGAGGCAAATCAAGAAGCCCCGCTTCAGAATATGATCCCCGAGGAGCAGAGACAGTTCATCAATGAAGTACAGCAGCTGAGAATACAACTACAAGCAGCTCAAGCTACTCAGGCGGAGCAAGCTGCAAGACTGGCAGAGTTGAACAACAAGCAGATAGTGGTTCCACAGAGGTCCATCTTGGATCGATTTCTACCACAGCAGGAAGAGCCTAGATTCAGAGTGAGGATTGAGGCCAATAATTTTGAGTTAAAAACTGGGCTGATTCAGATGGTGCAGTAGAACCAGTTTGGGGGAAGAGCCGTTGAAGATCCATACGCCCACCTCAACCTGTTCATCGAGGTGTGCGACACTGTGAAGCAAAATAGAGTTCCCCAGGACGTCATCAGGATGAGACTCTTCGCGTTCTCACTCAGAGACGAGGCGAGGTCTTGGTATGCTGGGCTTGACAAGAGCCAAATCGGGACATGGGGGGAACTTCGAGATGAATTCCTCACCAACTTCTTCCCACCGAGCTTGTTGCTGAATAGGAAAGCTGCCATCACTACTTTCAAGCAGCTGTATGAATCCCTGCATGAAGCCTGGAAGAGGTACAAGGAACTCCTGCGACTCTGTCCCGGACATGGAATTGATCTCGAGATGCAGGTTTGCCATTTCTATGAGGGTCTGAATCCTCACATGAAGGAGATGGTGGATGCATCAGCTGGCGGGATCCTGATGAAGAAGAGTGGTGCAGAGAGTATGAGGTTGCTGGCAGACATGGCACTGAACAGTCATCAATGGCCAACTGAAAGACAGATTCCAGTCAA
>JAPKLW010000386.1:434524-479833 GCA_026898455.1 Plectranthus barbatus | reverse complement strand
TATGATTTGTATGCAGGTTTAGCATCCGATCAAATTTGCATCGATCAGTTCACTGCACCAATTTGTTGTGAATTGAAGCGATTGCAGACACAAATAACTAACAGAAAAAATATGACGACACAAAGAATTATAGTGGTTCGAGCATAAGCTCTACGTCCACTCTCTAAGCCTACATTATTCAAGGTGAAGAACAAAATTAAAGGGTTACAGAGTTATCAGGGAACACAAAACCCTACTCTCCCTCTAGACTACTAGTCTCTCCTAGTAACTACATTGTGTCTGGGCCAGCTTACAATAGTGGGAAGTAGGAGTATTTATAAGGATATATTCCTAGATACATAAGGAATATCAATCCTGATATGGTAAAGATATCCAAATCCTAATCTATCTCAAATAGATTAATACCTATCCTAATCCTATACTGATAAGGATAAATCTTGTCCAACAGGAAACAAGATATACACCATATTTTTTCCATATCTCACTCAAATTACTTCCATGTTTTTTCCAATATGGGACAATTGGGTTTGCCAATCCAAACATAGAAGATCGAGTAATCTTTCATAATACTCTTCCTCAGTGAAGATTGTTTCACTTAATTAATTAATATTACATTTTAGTACTGTTAGGAATTATTTATAATTTTGATAAGTTTCAAAATCCTCAAGTTAGCTAATCTTTGTATAAAGCCGATTGACATAGAATCATAGAACTGATCATGAATAAGATAACCAGAATCCCGCACAAATAGAATTGAAACACAAAATTTGTCTGTATAGTGTTGTGGCACAACTTTTTCCAGATAGAAGTACAACCAGAAGACGAAACTAGTGTGGAGAAAAAGAAACTATGAGGCTGAAGGTTTTATTCATTGTATTCTTAACCTATATAATAATGTACAACAACACAGACTTATATTTATGCTGGGAAATCTCAACTAGATTTTTAACTCATATGTGCATATCTTGATATACATAAATTTCTCCATATCTATCTATGAAGATTTTACGTTATATCTGTCGATTGATTTAAAGAAGAATCCCTAACAGCTAGCCTTATCAAAGAACATCTTTTGGAGTTGACTCAAAATGAACCAATAAATCCCAAATTGTCTTCAACCTGCTTCACTTATAAAACACAAAATGTAACCAACCTTAAATGTAAGTGTACAAGTATTTAACCTATCAAAACAATGGCAAAATGGAGATTAATATATGCAAGAATAAGACTTATCAGCACGTGATCACTGGAGTCATCTAAGTATTCACTCAGTATAGGTTTCGAGAGATTAGAAATTCGTAGGATTATCCACCAGAGATAGATGTTTGTGAAGTGAACAAAAACCTTCATACCTTGTAGCTATGATTTCGTGGAGATTTAAGCTTGTAAAAGATCTGAAGTTGTGACCTAAATTCAATTATTGGAAACAACTAAAGTTACATAAGAGAGAGCCCAACGAGCATATCGTGGTACAACTTAACCGACTGCAGTGCGTCTGATCGGAGAATAGCTGACGAAGCCTAACACACGGAATGTGGTAAAGCGTAGTTGGCAAGTCTCCCAATGGAGAAGATTTGATGTTGTACACCATATTAAATTACTGTGAGCAATTGAGAATAATGAATTCCTTTCATGAAAGAAAAGTTGATATTGGGACAATTTGCTTTTAAACCACTATAAAAGCCTCGTCTCTTTTACTCTGTTTTAGCTATTTGCTTTCCTTGCTTATCTAGATTGATTTGAAGCAAATCAGCTGTTGTAATATTATAACAAAATTGAGATGTTAAACCTGATCAACATTAATAGCTTTTATAATTGTTAGCTAACTCATCATAAGTCAGCTGAGGTAACTAAATATTGGGCCCACCCAGTGATTCAATCGCTTCCCCATGCACAATTGATCTTTAACTCAATAAGGCTGTCTCAACATGAGTCAGATGAGGTAACTGAATCTCAGCCCACCCAGTTGCTCATTCTCTTTCTAATAAGGGAAACGAGATATGATAATATAGAATAGAGATTTGGTGTATATTTTCTGTATATCTTTAATATTATTTTCCCTATTTTCTTGGGATATTATTGTTGTACATCTCTATTATAAATATCAAATACATCAATCACCACATTATCGGTGATTTATAATTTGCCTCATATGGTATCAGCCTTTTGATCCTCCAAACCCTACCTCTCTTCCCATCGCTTTACTTCTTCTCTATCGCCATGGCTGCCCCAACCCAAGGCACTCTTCCTATTAATACCATGATCAATATGATGCCTATCAAGCTTGATTCCTCTACTTATCTCATTTGGCATCGCCAAATTCATCACATGGCCGATTTTTTCGACCTTGCCAGATTTCTTGACGGCACAGCCGTTGAACCTCCGCCCACTATCACCTCTGCTAATGGAGTTTTTTCTCTAAATCCTGCCTATCTCCAGTGGCGTCTTAAGGATCATAAGCTACTCTCAATTTTATGGACTTTCTTATCCGCTGATGCCATGACTGAGGTTATCGAGTGCACATCAGCTGATCTGTCTGGTCGGCTCTCCAAGCCGTATTTTCAGACTCTTCTGCCTCTCGCACGCATCTGTTGCATGATGAACTTCTCTCCCTTAGACATGAGGATCAGTCTGTTGCTGACTACGGTCACAAATTTAAACGACTCTGCAATCAGCTCTCTGCGATCAAACATCCGATTGAGGAAACAGATAAGGCTCATTGGTCCTTACGAAGGTTGGGTAGTCAGTACACCTTCTTTGTTGACACCCGTCTAGCCCTCACACCACTGCCTTCCTTTTGTGATCTTCTTCATCACTCCATACAATTTAAATCCATGCTACGTATGATGGACATACCTCCCACTGCTCCGGCTGCTTTCTCGACTGAACGGGATACGCACAAAAACTCGCACCATGCTCATGCCAATTCCTCTTCCCTTTTTGATAGTGGCCATCAGGGCTCTTCTCATCATGGCGATCATTCTAATTACGATTATGGCTCTTCTGGTTGATCATCTGGTCGGCATCGTACTACCCATTGCCAAATCTATTGTGGTGAGCATTATGCTAGTAAAGTGCACACAATTCCTCTCCAGCCACACTGAACCTTTGGCTTCCCACTTGGCTCATGCTTCAGGGCTTCCTGCTGTGTGACTTTGCAAGTTCCAGATTGGTATATTGATTCTGGTGTATCTGTACACATAACAAATCAACCATCTACTCTTGATTCTTATGAGCCTTATTTTGGTAAGAGTTCCGTTATTGTTGGAAATGGTGATTCTCCCTCTATTTCGCATACTGGCTACACATTTAATTGCTGATGTTAAGTTATTGGATGTTCTTGTGGTTCCACACCTTACAAAGAATCTCTTATCTATTAGCAAACATACATTGGATTACCCTGTTGATGTTATCTTTTTCTGACAAGTCTTTTGTCATTCAGAATTGTCACACCAAGAGTATCTTGGCACAAGGTCGACGTGATAATGGGCTCTATATGCTTGATCGTGGTGTTCTGGCTCTACTTACTGCACTTAGGAACTAATAGTTGAAGGCTAGTTTTTCTTTGTGGCATTCGCACCTGGGGCATGTCCCACCTGATGTTATTTCTTTTTTAAATAAATTAGGACATTTATCTATTTCATCTTTGTTATCGAAACCTCGGGTTTTTTCTTCTTGTTAGTTAGCCAAAAGTAAACGTTTACCTTTTGATTTATATGAAAAGCGTGCTTCTGCTGTGCTTGATTTAATTCATTGTGACTTGTAGGGGCCTGCGCCTATTTCTACATCTGATGGCTTCAAATATTATGTGGTTTTTGTTGATGATTACTGCAAAAAATGAGCCTCGCTTCTAATATCAACCACACAGGCATTACGTATCGAAGACGGCTATAAGTAGGCCTTTTGATATTGCGATCAGGACTGCTCGCCTTTGTTTGGATGCAGGATATCCAGTTAGTCATGGCAGTCATCCCAAGCCTTCATGATTTTGACAAGATCATTTACCCTTAATTTGATGTTTTGGAGTGTCAATACTAGCTTTAAGTTTCTAGTATGTTTCTACATGTAATCCTTGTATAGGATAAAATCAAGTTGTAATAGAAACTAGAAACTGGAAGCTCCGAAGATCAAGATGACAATAATCAAGTTTCAGAACTTGAAACTTGAAAAGAGCTCGAGATACTGAAGTTTTAGAATCCAAAGAGAAGAAAGAAACTGAGTTTCTGAAAGGGAAAAAGTGTTAGAAGTTTTAAAGAGAGCTCGAGATGCTGAAGTCAAGTTTCGGAGCTTAAAACTTGAAATGTCTAGAAAGTCAGTTTCTAGAAACTGACTTTTCACTGAAGGATTTCAGAAACTTAAAACTTGAAATCAGGAGGACTTCAGTTTTCAGTTTCAAAGCTTAGAGAGCAGGTGAAAAATGAAGACAAAGGAATCCGAGTGGAACTCGAAGTCAGGTTCAAGATTTCTTAAAGTGTCGATCAATAATATACGAGGAATCTCAGTTTCCAGTTCCTCGTATTGAAACTCGCTTCTGACAAGGGCAGGTGAAAAGTACTCTTCCAAAGTCAAAAACAAATCAGAGCATAGCAGAGAGCATGTTGCGACTTCAGTAAAGGATGGACGATGATTGGATGATATTCCATTTGTCTCTAATGGCTAGATCTTGTCTCTAATGGGCAGAAATTCAAACCATCGACCATACACCTATAAATAGCAGCCGACTTCAACAGAAAACCTACCGAAAAGCTCACACTTGAACTAGCAGAAACTTTGTCAAAGTCAAAACTCAAAATCTCAGAAGTTCTCTGAAACTCCATGTCTGAACACGAGGTTGAGCATTTATGCTCAAGCTAAACATTTCATGTGTCTGTCTAGGTACACGAGGCTCAAGCTTTCTAAGCTTAGGCTATTCCTTTGGTGTTTATTACTTTTCAAGTAATAAACACAGCAGTCAGTTTTCCAGTCCAGAATACTGATTCTGACGGGCGATTTCCAACAACCTCAGTTCTGGGAAGAACAGTAAACATCCAACCATCCAGTTTGAAGGCTACGAGGTGCGTCCTCACTTTAAATTGAAGAAGGAAGCAGACGACCAAGTTTTTGGGCGAGTGACCTAGCGGGCCGAAGGACATTGGCATCTGACAGGCTAGTATAAATCATGAGAAAGCTTGTAATCTGTTACTTAGTGGATTTCGGACTAAGTTCTGAAGAGTGGATGTAGGAGATGAGGCTCCGAACCACTATAAATATCGTGTGTCAATTTTATTGCTTTATTTAAGTTTCTGCAAGTTATGTTTTCAAACTTATTTGAAACCTTCAATACTTTCTAAGTATGGATGTGTATACTTGAAACTGAAATATAAAACCAAACTACAGAGCTAAATTAAGTTTTCGGAAACTGAAAACTGAAAATTGACTTTCTGTTTTCAGAAGTGCAATCTTTTTTAATACTTCTGCCGTATACAAAACTACTCTGATCTCGGGACCAACTAGTGGTATCAGCACTGGTCAGTCCTTACAAGCTGGTCGTTGTTGAGTCACTAGGACCGGATCTATATTTCCTTGCACTTGTTTCAGTGATTTAGCTCAAGTATCAAGCTGATGAATATCACAAAGCTTCCCAAGTACTCAATTGAGAAGTACAACATGTGGAAGAAGAGGTTACTGATTATGCTGAAGAATATTCACCCGGAGATGGCCGAGGTGATTACAAATGGACCTCTACAGATCATGAAGATCAACGCTCAAGTTGGAGGAATCGATGGTCTAGTGATCATTGAAAAGTCGTATGCTGAATTAACCACCGAAGATAAGAACCGTTCTCACTTGGACATGATGGCCCACGAGCTGATCCGAGCGTCCCTACCAGACTCATTGGTTGAAGAGGCCCTGGAGTATGACAATTCAAAACAAGTATGGGACTTCCTTAGCACCCTATGCAAGGAAACTAACCAGATGAAACGCAATAAGATGCAAATTTGCGTTGATGAATACAAACCTTTTCAAATACTTCTTGGTGAAAATATCAAATGTATGGAAGCTAGATTTAATGCTATTGTTTGTGATCTGAAAAACCTTGGGAGAGAGCATACAATTCCCGATCTTAATACAAAGATCATCTCAAAAATGCCCAAAGAAGATTAGTTTGTTAAAACCACGAGCCTGAAGGAGAAATATTTATCGAAGATGTTGATGAAAGACGCATTTGCCAGCTTCAAGCACACGAGTGGGACATTCAGATGGTCAATAAGAATGAGGCAGTTCGAAGTGCCAGTACACCTACCAATGAAGAATATGCTGCCTTCTTCGTGAAGAGGGACTTCCAGAGAAGACCCAAGAAGCCATACCAATCTGAGAAACCAAGCGGTCAGACATAGCATCGAAGAATGCTCCTACAACCTCATATTCCCACAAGAAGGTGGAAACCTCAATTGCAGAACTTGAGGAGTAAATGTGTAAGCTGATCAAGCTCATCAAAAGAGCTAAGGGAAAAACTGAAGGATCACAAGGAGGTGATCAAAAGTTTATCGAACGAGCACCAAGAGCTTGCTTTGAGTGCAACTCTCCTAACCATCTCAAGTACGAGGGCCCTCTTGTCGATAAAGAGGAGAGAGAACGCCTGAAGCAAGTCTTTTAGAAGAGAGCCTCCAAAGCTGTAGCAAAGGCCATGTTCTCTAGAACTGAAGTGCTCGACATTCCAGACCATGATGATGGATATTATACGTCGGATGATAAAGTGGAGCAGGAAGCCTTGCTGGTCTTCACGGCTGCTTTAGGAGATGATGCCTCTGATGCTGAAACTGAAGAACCAGAAACTGAGAAACTGGTAACTGATTCTAACCTAGTTTCTAGTTCTTCTACATGCATGCTCGAGGACACTAAATCTATTTGCTCATATTTGGATGAATTTTCCCTCAAAAATCTTTCTAAAGAGTTTGCAAAGTTTTATCAGTTAAAAAATATTTTAGTCAGTGAAAACTCCTCACTGAAACTTAAAGTTTCTACTTTGACCAATGAGATTGAAGAATCTAAGTCACTCAGAGAGGAACTGACCAAACTAAGAGAAGAACATTCTGTTTTGCTGAAAAACTTTCAAAGTATTTCTGAGGAATGTGATTCTTTGAAACTGAAAATTGCTAGTGATCAAAAACTGATTTGCTCACTTTATTAGAGCACTAGCAAAGTTGCAGAAGCCCTTAATATTCAAAGAGATCCATCTGACAAGTCAGGGTTAGGTTTTTCAGAAAATGTTTCGAGCAATCATGCATCCACTTCAGAAACTGGAAAATTGAAAGACCATCATTTTAGAGAAAACTCCAGTTTCGAAGTTAAGTTATTAGGCAAGGGAGTAACCCAAGTAGGGAAAAACTCCGGTTTGGCCGGTCAAGTTAAAGGGAAAAACTCAGTTCCCAAACTGAAAAAGAATTCAGTTCCTAAACTCAATAAACCTGAAAGGAAGCCAAGTATGCCTCAGAAACTTAAAAAGCAATATGTTCCAATTGCTATGAAATCAGTTTCGACAACTGAAACTGAATTTAGAAAGTCAGTTTTACGTCCGGATTTTAGAAATCCGAGGTCCTTTAATCATAAATCTTATGAGAAAAGGATTCATCCAAGTAGGGAGAACAACTACTTGAGGTCTAAGCCCAACCAAGTTTCAGTTTTAAGGGCTAGCAAGACTTCACACCTGGGATTAGGATTCCGAGACTCTTATAGGAACTCAGTTTCTTGAAAGAGTTTTCTTAGACCCACTACTGCTTCTGCATTGCATCCAAATAACATTCACTATTTCAGAAGGAAGAGTAAGGTTGTAAAGAAATCAACTTAGTATAAGGTGAAGAAAGTTTGAATTCCAAAAGGATGGATTCCAAAAACTAATACTGCAGGACCCGCAGAAACTCGGGTACCTAGAATTTAACTTTCTTTGTGATGAAGGTACAGGGAGACCTAAGTCAGTTCCAGCACAAGAAAATAAGAGCTTAGATACTGGATAGTGGGTGTTCCGCACACATGACGGGGGGAGAAGGACTTGCTCACCGAACTGGAAATGGCGAGAGGACCACCATTTGTATTTGGTGCTTATTCAAATGGGCGAGTCATTGGCAAAGGATGCATGGAATATAATGAAATCACCATCAAGAACGTATCCTTGGTCACCAACCTCAATTACAATTTGTTGAGTATTAGCCAACTTATTCAAAATGGCTATGTGGTGACCTTTCTTGAAGCTGAGTGCCATATCAAAGACAAAGACTCGAAGGAGATCATACTGAAAGGAATCAGAAAAGGAAGTCTTTATGTCGTAGATTGGGAGAGTGGTCAAGCTGACACTTGCCTTGTCACAACAAGCTCCCAGGAAGGCACGAACTGGCTGTGGCACAAATGATTGAGCCACCTCAACTTTCAATCAATCAGACATCTGGCAAAGCATAAATTGGTTGAAAGCCTACCGCAAACTGGATTCAAGAAGGGAGGAATTTGCAGAGCTTGCCAAATGGGAAAGCAAATCAAAGCTTCATTTAAGAATCGTCATGTTACTGTGAGCACAGATAGGATACTGGAGCTATTACATATGGATTTATTTGGATCAGTCAAACCACCCACGATTGGAGGAAAGAGATTCACTCTTGTTGTTGTTGATGACTACTCGAGATACACTTGGGTGAGGTTGCTGAAACCTATTTTAATACTTCCACTGCATACAAAACTACTCTGATATCGGGACCAATAATTGCTCAAGGTTCTCATGGATTTACCCACTTCGCCAAAAATCTAATTTTTATTAAACTTGGGTGGATTTTCATACATTTGTTTGCAATCAGTTCTCTCGTACAGTGAAAGTTTTTCAAAGTGAAGGAGGCTCTGAATTTATTAATGATCGTGTTCGAGATTTTATGATTGCTCATGGTATTCATCATCGCTCCTCTAGTCCATACACACCTCAACGAAATGGGCATGTGGAACGCAAACATCGCCATATAACAGAAGATGGTCTTTCTATGCTCTTTCATTCTCATGCTCCTGCTTCATATTGGTTTGACGCTTTTGCCACTGTTGTTTATGTTATCAACAGGCTACCTTCATCTATTTTGCAAAACAAGTCGTCATTTGAAGTTTTATTTTGCTCGACACCAAACTATGCTCTCTTTCATCCTTTTCGTTGTCGTGTCTTCCCGTATTTACGTGATTATGCTATTTATGAGCCCTCTCCTCGGAGCTGACTGATCACTACTATTTCTAACAGATTAATTATAGATATAGTGGTTAAATAAATTTATACTCGAATGTCGAACCCACAGAGAAAAGATGCGTGAAATAGTCTTATATACTAAAGCATAGTCTCACATTAATTGTTTGAGTAATTCATAAATCAGATTTGAATTATTAAACTAGGAAGAGAAAATAAAATCAAAACTTAAATCGAATGAAGCAAAACACAGATCCTAGGGCAGAAATCTTATTATGGATAACATGTGAGAACCAATTAAATTAACAAGTGGAATACTGCAATTTTGATATATTTCCTAGGTCGGGCAAATATAACCTAGATGACTAATTAGTGACTATCTCCTCTCGGTATCAAGAACACCAAATTAGTCAATCTCATAAGCAAATCAGTTCCATTCCTACAGTCTAATACATCTCAGCTGGACAGTGTAGAGTATATCATGCATTCCTAATCCCACTATCAATTTTCACCTCTCGGTCCTTCTATCAATAGCTAAACATCTAAATTAAAATAAAAGACATAATAAAATAGAAATTAAATTGCATTAAAATAAAAACTAGAATTCAAAATGCATAAAATAAATTAAAACTCTAACTACAGAAATTGATGTTGAGAAGGATATATGAACTAATATTCATATAGGGATTGAGGTCCACTGAATAAACTAGTCTAGAGGGGTATTTATAGTATTAATTTGGGCTTTACAGGGCTGAATTCTATGAGAGATAGGATTAGATTTGATGCATAGCTATATCCAAATATCCTATGTTGAGTATATATTCATTCTTGAGTCTTTTAGACTTCCAACTTGATATATCTCTTCAATCTTGACCAAATCTCGCCCAATATTAGTGAAAATCTTCCAGAAACAAGCCAAAAACATCCGCGTCGGTCGACGCGAATTCCATGTCGACCGGTTTCATCTATGACGATCAATTATGCGCCTTCTCACGGTTTTGGCCATAACTTTTGCTCCCGAACTCCGATTGACCCGATTCCAGTTGCATTGGAAAGCTATTTCAAAGATATTTCTATTGTAATGCTCCATTAGCTAAAATTCCATGTGTGGAAATAGTCGTGACTGTTTCTTTGAACATCCACTGCTTACGGTATGGATTTTTGGTGAATTCAACCTCAAACCGGCATAAATACATCACTACAAGCGCAGTACCACTCTAACTAGACTAATGCAACAAAAATAAAGAAAATAAAATAAAATGAAATGAAAATCAAACCAATAATGAGTGAAAACATGAACTCATCTATCCCTCAAACTTGAATATTTGATTGTCCTCAATCAAAAGAAAAGAATAAATCTCAAGTTCAGGTAATCGAAGTGGGCAATGCATCACAATATTCATCACAATCCAAGTATGAAATCTCCACAAACACAAACAATCCAAATTAAGTTAGAAAATCTGTAAACTTTGGAAGAACCTTACAAGGAAACTATTTCGCTCATCACTCAAGTGTTTATGGGTTTAATGTGTATACACTCATCATGTATGATTTACATCTACCATAGGCTTGCAAATATTCTACTTTCTCCACCGCTTAAATGTGTACACAAGACCTAGAATCAAATAGGACTTTATTTTTGGTTGTAATGTAGGCTTTTGTGAAGGGTAAGGAAATTTTGGCCAAGTGACTAAATTAAATTGAGTTTGCGACCTAAACTAATCTAAACCACTATCTAACTTCATTCACCCTTCTCCTAAAATCTTGCAAATCAAACCACAACAGCTCTCTCTTTTTATTTTTATTTTTTCTCTCTTTTTTTTTTCCCAATCCTCTTATGGTCTTAGATTTTTCTTTAATTAATGAGCTTATAAGGATTCTTCTCAAGAATTTTTTAGAGCTCAAATTTCTTTGCTCACCCATTCTAAAACTTTCTCATCCACTCACAACAATCATCCTTATTTCACCCAAATCTCATAAACAAGATACCATTCACCTCATTTATGGCACTCTCTCATAGACAAGACATAACCATAATTTTTTCTTAACTCATAGACCAAGAAAGAAAAATTAACAGGCTCAAAGGGGTTATTCTAGGGATAAAATATCATAAGGGATAGTGTTTAGGATAAATTGGCTAACAAAGATGGCCTAAAATTATTTTCTAGACTTGTGCACACTATGCTGTTTCGATAAAGAAACAATGCAAGTTCTAGAGAAGACATACATGCAAAACTCACATCAAACAAAATAAAAAGCTCAAAATCCTCACTTAGGGTGCAATTTTGTTCTTCCATTGTAAACATCAAATCAAAACCCAATTCATTATGTAAGTGCAAGTTTCAAAATCAAACTCTTCTTGTGGTATTCTATATTCATAGGCTACTTCAATCACAATCCCAATCAATTCTAACTATCTAAAAATCAATCATCAATCGCAAATCGCATCCAGAAGAGACAATGTTTGAAAATTCAGCTCAAACAGTTTGAAAATTTTTTGTCGAGGTAGAAATTTAACTAAAAGCTACTATGCAGAATTTTAATTACGAAAAGCAAAATTAAATAAAAGGGAGAAAAGTTTGAAATTCATGTCCACATCCCCCCCAAACTTATTTCACTCAAAGAGTGGAAAAAATTTGAGAATCAGACAACAATTTGAAACACGTACCTGGTGGTCAACCCTAGACATTAACTTTTTATCTCCTTTTCTCTCTCCAGCTCACATGAAACAAGCTGCAACGATTTCACCTTCCGCATCAATCGACAGGGTTTAGTGTCGATCGACGTGGAACCCTCGCATCGAACTCCAGACTCGCTCGACATGACTTTTTGTCGATGGTGCTGCATCGACCGACGCAAGCATGCGTCGGTCGACGTGAATCCTAAAATCAACCTCTTCAGACTGGGTCGAAGTATGCTCCGTCGACCTTCCATATCGATCGACACACACGTGTGTCAATCGATACATGTATTCATTTTTTTTACTGCAAAACAAAAACAAAAGCAAAAATCAAAAATAAAATATATAATATAACTCAATCCAAAAATCTTAAAAAAAAATTAGTAATAGGCTTTAAATCTATCTATTCCCCGGCAACAGTGCCAATTTGATCACTGCTATTTCTTACAGATTAATTATAGATATAGTGGTCAAATAAATTTAGACTTGAACGTCGAACCCACAGAGAAAAGATGCGCGAAATGGTCTTATATACTAAAGCATAGTCTCAGATTAATTGTTTGAGTAATTCATAAATCAGATTTAAATTATTAAACTAGGAAGAGAAAATAAAATAAAAACTTAAATCGAATAAAGCGAAACATAGATCCTAGGACAAAAATCTTATTATGGATAACTTGTAAGAACCAATTAAATTAACAGGTGGAATACTGCAATTATGTTATATTTCCTGGGTCGGGCAAATATAACCTAGATTACTAATTAGTGACTGTCTCCTCTCGGTATCAAGAACACCAAATTAGTCAATCTCATAAGTAAATCAGTTCAATTCCTACAGTCTAATGCATCTCAGCTGGACAGTATAGAGTATATCATGCATTCCTAATCCCACTATTAGTATTTACCTCTCGGTCCTTCTATCAATAGCTAGACATCTAAATTAAAATAAAAGACATAATAAAATAGAAATTAAATTGCATTAAAATAAAAACTAGAATTCAAAATGCATAAAATAAATTAAAACTCTAACTATAGAAAATGAGATTGAGAAGGATATATGAACTAATATTCATATAGGGATTGAGGTCCACTGAATAAACTTGTCTAGAGGGGTATTTATAGTATTTATTTGGGCTTTACAGGGCTGAATTCTATGAGAGATAGGATTAGATTTGATGCATATCTATATCCACATATCATATATTGAGTATATCTTCATTCTTGAGTGTTTTAGGCTTCCATTTTGATGTATCTCTTCAATATTGACCAAATCTCGCCCAATATTCGTGAAAATCTTCCAGAAACACGCCAAAAACATCTTCCTCGGTTGACGCAAATTCCATGTCGATCGGTTTCATCAGTTTCGATCGATTCTGCGCCTTCTCACGGTTTTGGCCATAACTTTTGCTCCCGAACACCGATTGACCCGATTCCAGTTGCATTGGAAAGCTATTTCAAAGATCTTTCTATTTCCATTGTCCATTAGCTCATATTCCATGTGTTAAAAAGGTCGTGACTGTTTTTTGAACATCCACTGCTTTCGGTATGGATTTTTGGTGAATTCGACCTTAAACCTGCATAAATACATCACTACAAGCGCAATACCACTCTAACTAGAATCATGCAACAAAAATAAAGGAAATAAAATAAAATGCAATGAAAACCAAAGACAAATCAAACCAATAATGAGTGAAAATATGAACTCATCAATCCCCCAAACTTGAATATTTGATTGTCCTCAATCAAAAGAAAAGAATAAATCTCAAGTTCAAGTAATCGAAGTGTGCAATGGCTCACAAGATTCATCACAATCCAAGTATGAAATCTCCACAAACACAAACAATCCAAATCAAGTTAGAAAATAAGTAAACTTTGGAAGAACCTCACAAGGAAACTGTTTCACTCATCACTCAAGTGTTTATGGGTTTACTGTGTATACACTCATCATGTATGATTTACATCTACCATAGGCTTGCAAATATTCTACTTTCTCCACTTCTTAAATGTGCACACATGACCTAGAATCAAATAGGACTTTATTTTTGGTTGTAATGTAGGCTTTTGTGAAGGGTAGGGAAATTTTGGCCAAGTGCCTAAATTAAATTGAGTTCGCGACCTAAACTAATCCAAACCACCATCTAATTTCATTCACCCTTCTCCTAAGATCATTCAAATCAAACCACAACAGCTCTCTCTTTTTATTTTTATTTTTTCTCTCTATTTTTTTCCCAATCCTTTTATGCTCTTAGATTTTTCTTTAATTAATGAGCTTATAAGTATTCTTCTCAAGAATTTTTTTTAGAGCTCAAATTTCTTTGCTCACCCATTCTAAAAATTTCTCAACCACTCATAACAATCATCCTTATTTCACCCAAATCTCATAGACAAGATCCAATTTGCCTCATTTATGGCACTCTCTCATAGACAAGACAAAACCATAATTTTTCTTAACTCATAGACCAAGAAAGAAAAATTAACAGGCTCAAAGGGGTTATTCTAGGGATAAAATATCATAAGAGATAGTGTTTTGGATAAATTGGCTAACAAAGACGGCCTAAAATTATTTTCTAGACTTGTGCACACTATGCTGTCTCGACAAAGAAACAATGCAAGTTCTAGAGAATACATACATGCAAAACTCACATCAAATGAAATAAGAAGCTCAAAATTCTCACTTAGGGTGCAATTTTGTTCTTCCATCGTAAACATCAAATCAAAACCCAATTCATTATGTAAGTGCAAGTTTCAAAATCAAACCCTTCCTTTGGTATTCTACATTCATAGGCTACTTCAATCACAATCCCAGTCAATTCAAACTATCTAAAAATCAATCATCAATCGCAAATTGCATTCAGAAGAGACAATGTTCGAAATTTCAGCTCAAAGATTTTTTTTTTCTAGGCCAAAATTTAACTAAAAGCTACTATGCAAAATTTTAATTACGAAAAGCAAAATTAAATAAAGGGGAGAAAAGTTTCAAATTCATGTCCACATCCCCCAAACTTTTTTCACTCAAAGAGTGGAAAAAGTATGAGAATCAAACACCAATTTGAAACACGTACCTGGTGGTCAACCTCAGACGTTGACTTTTTATCTCCTTTCTCTCTCCAGCTCGCACGAAACAAGCTGCTGCGGTTTCACCTTCCGCGTCCATCGATGGGGTTTTATGTCGATTGACGTGGAACCCTCGCATCGAGCTCCAAACTCGCTCGACATGACTTTCTGTCTGCATCGATCGATGCAAGCTTGCATCGGTCAATGTGAATCCTAAAATTGACCTCTTCAGACTGGGTCGAAGTATGCTCCGTCGACATTGCATATCGATCGACACACACGTGTGTCGATCGATTCAGGTATTCATTTTTTTTACTGCAAAATATAAACAAAAGCAAAAATAAAAAATAAAATATACTATAATATAACTCAATCCAAAAATCTTAAACAAAATTTGCAATAGGCGCTAAATCTATCTATTCCCCTGCAACGGTGCCAATTTGATCACTGCTATTTCTAATAAATTAATTATAGATATAGTAGTCAAGTAAATTTATACTCGAATGTCGAACCCACAGAGAAAAGATGTGCGAAATAGTCCGATATACTAAAGCATAGTCTCAGATTAATTGTTTAAGTATTCAGAAATCAGATTTGAATTATTAAACTAGGAAGAGAAAATAAAATAAAAACTTAAATCGAATAAAGCGAAACACAGATCCTAGGGCAGAAATCTTATTATGGATAACATGTGAGAACCAATTAAATTAACAGGTGGAATACTGTAATTTTGATATATTTCCTAGGTCGGGCAAATATAACCTAGATTACTAATTAGTGACTACCTCCTCTCGGTATCAAGAACACCAAATTAGTCAATCTCATAAGCAAATCAGTTCAATTCCTACAGTCTAATATATCTCAGCTGGACAGTATAGAGTATATCATGCATTCCTAATCTCACTATCAATATTCACCTCTCGGTCCTTCTATCATTAGCTAGACATCTAAATTAAAATAAAAGACATAATAAAATAGAAATTAAATTGCATTAAAATAAAAACTAGAATTCAAAATGCATAAAATAAATTAAAACTCTAACTACAGAAATTGAGGCTGAGAAGGATATATGAACTAATATTCATATAGGGATTGAGGTCCACTGAATAAACTAGTCTAGAGGGGTATTTATAGTATTTATTTGGGCTTTACAGGGTTTAATTCTATGAGAGATAGGATTAGATTTGATGCATATCTATATCCACATATCATATATTGAGTATATCTTCATTCTTGAGTCTTTTAGGCTTCCAATTTGATATACCTCTTCAATATTGACCAAATCTCGCCCATTATTCGTGAAAATCTTCCAGAAACACACCAAAAACTCCGCATCGGTTAACGTGGATCTGCATCGGTCGATGCAAATTCCATGTCGACCGGTTTCATCTGTGTTGATCGATTCTGCGCCTTCTCACGGTTTTGGCCATAACTTTTGCTTCCCAACCCTGATTGACCTGATTCAAGTTGCATTGGAAATATATTTCAAAGTTCTTTCTATTGCCATGCTTCATTAGCTCAAATTCTATGTGTGGAAAAAGTCGTGACTGTTTCTTTGAACATCCACTGCTTTCAGTACGGATTTTCGGTGAATTCGATCTCAAACCTGCATAAATACATCACTAGAAGCGCAATACCACTCTAACTAGACTCATGCAACAAAAATAAAGAAAATAAAAGAGAATTTAATGAAAACCAAAGACAAATCAAACCAATAATGAGTACAAATATGAACTCATCACCGACCTTATATTTGTATTGGCTATAGCAGTATGTACAAAGGTTTTCGGTGTCTGGATCCAACTTCCTCTTGCATATTCATCAAGCAGAATGCTTGTAGGGATTTTGTTGACGTGAATTGAATCACTTAATCCATATAAGCCTGGATCGTTCATGGATGTTGTAAATAATTACCAATCAATAAATAAACCCTATGCATGCTCTTATGAATTTAAGCGATGGTTTTAGGATTACCTCGATTCCACATCTTGAATCGCGTTGAATTCAGATCCGATTCCACCACGAGAATAATTTGAATCTGCAGAAAGAGAATTAAATATTTTGCAATTTAATTCATGACTCAAACAGAAAGAAAGGGATTAGAAATCCTGTTTTTCTCCAGGTTTAGGCCTTCAGATCTGTATCCCTTTGCATTCAATCTTGCTACTGGTGAGGATTCCACAAGATTGTGCTGCAGAGACGAAGTTGAATATCTTCCTCCCACTGCAAATTGGCGCCGCCTACTTCTCTCACACTCTAGGGTTTCAATTGTTGTGATTTATGAAATTTGAGGAGAAAATGGGCTATTTATAGTGCTAGGGTAAAACCCTAATGGGCTCCTTCTCAGCAATTAAATTGGGCCAGACCTGGGACCAAATGCTATTAATAAAGTAGGCCTATGAATTAATCAATTCTCATGTTCACAACCCAGAATACAATTAATTAATTAATATAAATTCTTTTTCACCACAGAATTAATACTGACCTACCGCTTTATTCCCACATTATGAGAACGGGCTGCATTAACTTGATGAAACCCCATATTTAAGGTTACCGGACATTCATTAATTAATTGGAGCTTCAGACATGCTTCACACAATTAATTAATTTCTTATTTTCCCGAGCAGTACCTGATCACTAAATTTTTAATGATACTATAGTTTAATGGCAAATTAAAATTATCGATCCCACAGAGATTGTATAAACGAATATCCCATATACTGAAACATAGTTTTTCGGTTTATTGTCCAAGTAAATAGAATTTTGAAAAGGGGTTTTAGTAACTTGAAACTAAATTTGCAAGAATTTAAATTAAAATAGAAATTAATCCAAGTTTTCAGACAATAGAGAAAAGTTCAGATTCCAGGGCAAGTTCATATCTTGGATAACATGCAAGGAAATCAATCGATCAATTGAAAATATAGATTAAGGTGGAACATCAGAAAAATATTACAAATTCCAGGGTTTGGCAATTCATAAAGTAGATTATCAATTTCCTATATCCTTTCGGTCTCTAGAAAAATTAATAACTCTAAAAAACATCAGATTTATTCCTATGGATTAAATTCTTCTTTTTAGACATAATAAAAATCCATATTATCAATTCTTAAATCCATTAATTAATTTTCACTTTTCAGTCTCAAATTAATTAATTATGAAAACCTAATCAAATGACCAATTTAATCAGATTAAGAAAGCACAAGAATTGATAAACCAATTAAAGATATTGATCGATTCGATAACCTAAACATGCATCCAAGGCAATCACATAAACCCTAGAATCTGAATAAAGGATTACCTACACATATTCATATTGAACAAATATATGAAAAGATAAAACCTGTAAATGTTCTTCATAAATCAAAACAAGTGTTGAATTGAATCCAGTCTTGAGAAAGTTTGATCCCAATCTTCAATCCACAGCAATAATACTTGAAGAACAATAAAAACTATATGTTTAGGTCTAAAAAGTGGCATGGATGTATAAATTCGCCAAAATCCAACTATATATACTAAGTCTAATTAATCAAACATGGAAATAATTAATAAACTTAGAAAATCCACAAAAATAACCCGTGTGTCGATTGATAGGGTGTGTGTTGATCGGCACACGGCTCCTGCTTTGATCGGCCTTGCATCCTTGTCGATCGACTCTTCCCGGGTTCCATGTCGACCGACACCTCATGCGCGTTGCATGTCGTTCCAGGCCTAGCTCTCGACACCAACCTTCACTGTCCCCTGTGTCCACCAACACCCTGCATGTCGGTCGAAACAGAGCGCACTGTGGAAAACTGCAATCTCCATACTTAGTCGATTTTGCACTCAAAAACCTGCATTTCCCACCATGACAAGCAAACCAAACATAAAACCAATATGATGCAAAGAAAATAAAGTAAACACACAATAAAATCATCAAAACAACCTAAAAATCCATTGATAAGTGAACGAAATAACGTACTTATCAACTCCCCCAAACTTGAACTATTGATCATCCTCGATCAAATCACCAAAAGAAATTCAAAGTTATGCAAATAGAGATGTGCAATGCCTCACAAGATTCATCACAATCTAAGTACACTCTCATTTTGTACTCATCCAAAAGATAATGCAATCAAAATACAATCAAGATTATCAACAGTTTTGGGAAGAACCTCACAGATAGAAAGAATTTTCACAATCACTCATCACTCAAGTGTTTAGGACATGTGTTTCACTCAATTAAAAATAATACAGTTTTCTTAACCATAAGTTTGGCAAATTTCTCATCTCTCCACTGCTTAGAAAGTACAATGACTCGGTGAATCAAAAAGGTCTTTATTTCAGTTGTAATGGGGCTTTCCTAGAAGGTAGGACGTTTTAGGCTGAGTGACTAATACACTTATAATTTTCACAACTTCCCAACTCTCAACTTCCCACATCACATCTATTTCTCAAATTCCTCTTTTCTTCACTTATATATTTTTTCAACACATGTTCACCTTTTGAACTTATTTCACAACAATTTCTCTTCTTTTTTTTTTCACAAACAAAACCCAAAATCAACAAGGGGAAAAACTTTCTTTCTCTCTCTTTTTTTTTTCAAGTCAACTCAAGTCCATGAGCATTCAAATATTCAAATAATCCACAAAACTCTTATTCAAGCTACCCTTCTCATTTTTTTCAATTCAATCAACAATTGACTCACCAGAACACTACTTATATGAAGAAAATAATTTTCAGGCTCAAAATGGCTACAAGTGGTCATGTGTAGGGTTAGTGTTTGGGATTCGGCTAAGAAAAGAGATGCCTAAGATCATTTTCACCAAGTTTTACATCAGTACAGTCTCGAGAGAGAAACAAGCCAAATTCTAGAATCCAACTGCAAACTTAATCACACATGAAAGGAAATCAGGCACAAATCTCACTTGGGTTATTTTGTTCTTCCCTAACAGTCATCAAATCCAAACCAGATAAATCAAGCAAAATCAAGAATCAGAGAGCAACTTATCATGCGGTATTCTCCTATCATCGGCTACTCATCATGCAATCCTAATTATCTCAATCTCAGTGTAGATCAATCTTCAATCAACAAATTCCATAGATAAGGGAGGAACAATACATAATCTCAAGTTATACTTTAACAGACTTTGAACCTAGAAAAAAAATACAACTGAAAGCAAATACATCTAAAATAACTGAACTAGAACAAATACAACTGAAAGGAAATGAAATACACGGAAAGAACTGAAATACACGTAGAGAAATAACAATACATCAAAAAGAAATGCAGAAAAAAAAATAATCAAGAAAGATAATAAAGGATTCCATTCCCCCAAGTCATCATCCCCCCAAACTTTTTCAATATGAAGGAAATAATAAGTTTGAAAGTCAGCTTGTAGGAAGGGAATCTGGACCTCAATCACGTTGCGGGCTCCTATCTCGATCAGTCTGTCGCACCCGCCGGCCGTATCGAATCGCTGGATCATAGGAAGAGAATAACTCCTCCATCCGCTGGGACAGACATCCCATCACGGTGGTGTGCTCGGCCTGCTGTGTCCGGATATCTAGGGGAATGGCATCCTGCTCCTGCTGATGGTCATGCACCTGTCATAGCTCATTCCAAAAGCTGGTTGTGGCTGTGGCCTGCTCCTTCATCAGATGAAAAATTGCCCCCAGTCAGGGCCACTGCTCCAAGATCCTGCGCCGCCATAAGAGGTAGAAGCGCCACCAAAGCCCCCCGTGCTGAAAGGCTGCTCGGTCTGAAAAGGGGGGCGATCATCTCAGGGCTGCTCCTCGGCGGTCTGTCGCTCAGCCTAGCACTGGCGGTCCTCCAAAAGTGCGGCCTCCTCCTCGCAGGTCAGATCTCGCTGGTCAGGCGTAGTACCCGGGGGGTGTGCAAGGTGAGATGTGGGGGGTCCTCCTCTGGAGTTCGGAGTCCTGTCCAAGTGCGCCTGTGTATGCAGGAACCAGTTGTCACGGAACTCGAGGTCCATGACGTGCGTCAGCTCTTGTGCTGGAGGTAGGAACCTGTCGCCATTAGACAGGCGCAGGTAGAAGTCACCCCTATGACGAATAATAAACCTGTACTGCTCCAAGTGGTTGGTGATCAGAGTTCGGTAACCACAAACAGGGGTGAAGGCGTGGACATGAATCCCCACATGCTCGGCGATGGGGGTCACAAATCGCCCGCACCAGAAATTGCCCGGGACGGCAATCATCTGCCACTTCCAGTTCTCCATCACAAATGCGGCCAAACTGATATGCACCCCACCCAACATAGCCCAAATGCAGAAAACCTCACTAGAGCGGGCCTTCCCGCTCTCATTCCGGCCGAAGACCGAAACCCCAAGCAACTTCTGAATATTTCTCAAGATGGGGTTGTCGATGGAAGTTGCTTTCATGCGGCCCTTATCGAAGTTGGCAGGATCGGCCTCAGCAGCAATAGAAGGCCAGAATGTCTCTATGCAGAACTCCTCCGGCTCATGGTATAAGCCCCCTTGCTCACACCCGAATATACCATCCAACTCTGTGCGGGAAATGGAGTACCACACCCCTCTGAGCTGAAACTGGATGCCATTAGGTTCCACGGGATGTGGTCGAGGTGGCTCGATAATATGAAGAGTGGCGAAGAACTCTAGGTCCAGGGGCCGAATGGTGGGCCAGAACTGCTGGATACCCCATCCACACCTCGCAAAAAGCTGCTGGACATCGTCGCCGAATCCCAGCTCTACCATAGTGTCGGCATCAGGATACCGCATCAGCATTATGCAAAATCCCTGGAAGTGAGCAAAGCGTCTATTGTGGTCGGGCATGGCAAACTGAAGGGCCCATCCTGGCAGCTCCTCGGGGACTAGAACCTGCTCCTCCTCATCTGCCTCAAACTCATAGTCCACCGAATCATCTTCCTCAGCCTCATCATACATCTTCTCATCCTCCGGTATATAATCATCATCTGAAGAAGACATTATCTAGTATCTACAAAATCAAAAAGATAAAATCAGCATAGAGAAACCAGGAAAAACAGTAACTCCCCCAAACTTGCTTAATGCAAATAAACAGAAATCCAACCAAATTAGACATGCTCATATCAAAGTAACCACCCAATCATGCAATTCATACAAACATCAATCAAAAGCCAAGAGAACCACAATTTGCACATTGGAAAGGTACAAACCAAGCAACAGTAAAGGGGGTTGTAATATGAATCCAAAATTCCAAATTCTCCACAACTAAGACATGCCCATTCCAAATACAGTCAAATTAACCATAATTTGCAATTTGGGAAGGTATAATTCGAGCAACAGTAAAGGGGGGTTCAATTGGAATCCAAAAATCCACAAATCTCCACAAATATAAACCATTAACCAAAGAGGAACTCATATCGACTCTCCTACAACCTATAACGATCCAATTCAGTCCGATACAAGCAATGAAATCGAACAACAAGCAAAAATTAATCAAAAGCACAAAAAGAGAAAAACTAGGGCTCAAAACTAATTAAATTGCATAAAAACAAATAAAAGGAAGATAAATAAACGAAAGGAGAGAGGAAGAGAGTCATTACCTCGAGTGGAATCGAAGGGAAGAGCAGAAAAATTGATTTGGGGGTTTGGGGAGGAGATAGGCCTCGTGAGTTATGAAAAGAGAAGTGTGGAATGAAGTGTTTCGTGTGTTTTTTTAAAACAGGCGGCCCCGTGCCTCTGTGTCGGTCGACACAGGATGTGTCGATCGACACAGAGGTAAAATTTTTTTTAATAAAATAATTAAATACGAAATACAAAACCTAAAATTGGATCAACCCGGCCGGTTCGACCGACGCAGGCGTGTCGAGCGATAGGCCGGGTGTTAATCAACATACACGACCAAACGACACAAAATTGAAAGCAAACGGATCGACACAAGGGTAATCGATCGACATACATGTCGATCGACACCCATTGTGTCGATCGACACAAATTTTTTATTTTATTTTTATTTTGAAATGTGTGTCGGTCAACATACAGCATGTCGACCGATACAGAGGCAATTTCAAAAACAAAATTTTAAAGCTGAAAATTTTTTCTAAGGCATGAAAACATCTAAACTCAAACTAAACTCGAAAACTGACTCTAAAACTGAAATAAAGCAATAAATTTTTGGGTTACCTCCCAACAAGTGCTGAATTTAACGTCGTTAGCTCGACGATACTTCAGATCATGGCCGGTCCAGATAATGTACCTCCACAGCTCCAATTTGCAGCGGGCTGTAGTAGCGCTTGACGCGATGTCCAATGACTCTGAAGATTGTGCTATCCTGGCCAGCTAATTCCACCACTCCATTGCTGGCAATGTTGACCACAGTATATGGTCCAGTCCGCTTGGACTGCAGCTTTCCTGGCATGAAACGGAGGCGAGAGTTGAAAAGCAGAACAAGATCTCCCTTGTAGAATTATCGCTCTTGAGGCCTTGGTCATGGAACCTCTTTGCTCGGAGCTTGTAGATCATGAAATTCTCATAGGCTTCTTCTCGGAACTTATCCATCTCATTCAAGTATGCAGTTCGACTTTCAGCAGCAGCCTTCCAATTTAGATTCAACTCCTTCATAGTCCACCATGCCTTGTGCTCAAGCTCCACAGAAAGATGACAGGACTTACCAAAGACCAACTGGAATGGAGACATACCAATCGGTGTCTTGAAAGCAGTACGGTAAGCCCAAAGTGCGTCATTCCCTTGAGGATGGTATGGAGTGGTAACCTTGTGCTTGACACCATATCGAGCAAGTAGAGCAGTTATAGTACGATTGCAAAAATGAGAACTGATAACTGCAGAAAGCAGTGAGCAAATAATATTTTTTACACCCTAAGGTGGTCGATCCCACAGGGACTGTACAACGAAACACCCAAAATACTAGCTATAATTTCTAGGACATAGAAGTTTGAGGAAATAGAAAAGGGATTTTGTTCGGAAATTTAAAGATGACAATGCGAGAAAATAAAGGTTTTAAAAGCAATTAAAGAAAGCACAGATCCTAGGGCAGATATTATAATCTTTAGCATGCAATATCAATCAACTCAACAATGGGGAAAACATAGATTTTGATGGATTAAATTCCTTGGTCCGACAATTTAAATCCTAGATTACTAAACAGTGACTTTATCCTCTCGGTCTCAAGATCACCAATTCAGTTAATCTCAGTAATTATCTAATTAATTCCTATGCAAGTTTCTTCTTTTTGAGACAGAAAACCAACACATTTAATTCTCTCTTCCTATTAACAATTTTCACCTCTCGGTCCTTCAATTGATAACTTTAAACCTAGATCTCAATTCACCTCTCGGTCCTTCTTTTAATCTAGATTATTAAATTAAATCAGAGAATTAAACTATGCTTAAGAGTTGATATCAATTAACATGCATCAGAAAAGATAAATCGTAACCCTAGAACCTGTTAGGGTTCTAGCCACAAAACATGACTAGAGATAAAGCAAACATATTATTAATGAACTTACAAATAAAGAGGAACCTTAAATGTCTTGTAAAAACTCCAAAGCTCAATTATTCTAAGTGCAATAATTCAGAAAAATAGTGATAAAAGCTAGCCAATTTTCGTGCATAATGAGTTTTATTTATAGAGGAGAGAAAAAGACCTAATCTGGGTATTGGGCTAAAATAACAAAAATTGCCAAAACAGGTGAAAACTTGCAGTTCGGACTTCTGTGTCTATCGACAGCCTGCCTGTCGATCGACACAGCCTTCAAATCAAAATCCGAGATGTGGCTTGTGTCGATTCCCCATCTTGTTCTCCCTGTCGATCGACAGGGAGCATTTTGATCGACAGGGATGCATGTTCTCCCTGTCAATCGACAGGGAGTATTTTGATTGATAGGGATGCATGTGTCAAGCTCCTTGCTTTGTTCGTGCCTCCGATCGACGTCCGACCTCTGTGTCGATTGACAGGGTGTCTGTCAATCGACACAGAGGTCCTGCTTCAGGATTTTGGCTTTGTCTTCCAACTTTGGTCAACTTCCCGTGCGTCAATCGAAGCGGCACTCCATGTAACTCGGCTCTTTCTTCATTTAACCTCTTTTCTGCCCTAAATACCTGCAAAATCAACCATGAAAGGCATAACACCCTCTAAAACAGTCTCATGCACAGAAATAACTAAAAACATAATAAAATGCACTTGAAACAATGGAGAAAAATATAGATAAGTGAGTAATAATATGAGCTTATTAAACCCCCCAAACTTGAATATTAGATTGTCCTCAATCGAAGAAAAGAAGAAAAGAAACCTCAAGCAGTTGAAAGTGCAATGCCTCACAAGATTCATCACAATCAAGGTTCATCAATCCACATCACACAAGCAATTGAAAGAGATAAGAAATCTATCAACTTCGGAAGACTCACAAGGAAGTGTATCGCTCGTTCACACAAGTGTTTGGGTTTCAATGAAAGCACTCACAACATGTATGAAGAAATTTCTACCATAGGCTTGCAAAAGTTCTAAAATCTCCACTGCTCAAATGTGCACACAATTCAAGAATCAAAAAGGACTTTTGATAAGGTTGTAATGTAGGCTTTTGTGAAAGGTAGGGAAATATGGTCAAGTGACTAAAAATCCATCAAGTTGTACTTCCTCAATCAATCCAAACCACTATCTTCTCATCCTCCACCAATCTCCTAATTTTTTCAACACAAATCAAGGCTCAACTTTTTTTCTTGTCCTTTTATGCTCTTAAGAATTTTGTTTAATCATTTGAGCTTATAAGGACACAACTTTTTTTTTTTTTTTAGCCCAACCTTCTTTTGCTCACCAATTCAAAATTTTCCCATCCACTTATAACAATTACCCTTATTTCACCCAAATCCTATAGACAGGATACAATTCACCTTTTTCATAGCACTATCTCATAGACAAAATAGAACTACAATGTTTTTCTTAACTCATAGACCAAGAAAGAAAAAGTAAAAGGCTCAAAGGGGCTAATCTTGGGATAAAATATCACAAGGGACAGTGTTTGGGATAATTTGGCTAACAAAGATGGCCTAAGATCATTTTCTATCATTGTGCACACTATGCAGTCTTGAAACAAAACAGAAGCAAGTTCTAGAGAAATAAAAACATACATGCGAATCTCACATGAACAAAAATAAGGCTCAAATCTCACTTGGGTTCAAAAACTTCTTCCTTAGTCAACTTCAATCCACTCAAACATCATGCAAGTGTAAGTTTCAATTAGACCTTATCATGCGGTATTCTACATTCATAGGCAAATCAACCACAATTGAAATCAAATCAACTTATCAAAGATCGATTCCAAACTTCACATATAATGCAAGAGGGTTCAATTACTCAATAAAAATTTTCCTCACAATATCCATAATTTTTTTCTGGGCAAAAATTTAAATAAACACACCAAATCAAATAAATGCAATAAAAAATAAAGCAAGTAAAAGGATAGATAGTTCGAATTTCTTGTCCACATCCCCCCAAACTTATTTCAAACTCAGAGAGTAAGAAAAAGTTTGAAAATCAGACAAGAAACAGTACTGGTACCTGATTGTTGATCTTAAACATCAACTTTTTATCCACCGGAGGAATCAGCGCTGCGTGATGAAGAAATCCCAGAGTGCTGACCTCTGTGTCGATCGACAGGGGCCCTGTCGATCGAAACAGAGGTCGATCCTCCACTGTTCAATTTTTTTTTCAAAAATAAAGAAAAATTGAAATCTAAAAATAAAATAAAACACACCAACGGAAATAATAATGAAAATTAAAAAGAAAATAACAAAAATTGAAAGGAAATAGCGGAAATTGAAAGGAAAACATGTAAAAATTGGGTTACCTCCCAACAAGTGCTTTAGTTAACGTCGTAGCTCAACGGTACCTCTTTTTAGAACCAAGGCGGGCTAGAACGCACTCGCCTTTCTCGGGCATCCACCATATAGACAAGTCGGTCTTGAATGACAGCGGTGAGCTCGGGATGAGATAGTGTAATTGGCAATTTTGCCACCTCATTCCCACGCTCCCATTCTTGGGCGGCTTTGTCTTCTTCCTCTTCATCTTCGATGGAGGTGATTTTGTAGCACTCAGATTGTTGCTGGCTTTTGTCGAGCTTGAATGTGATCTTCTCCTCATTTTCTCAAAGCGTTATCTCTCCACCACGGCAATCAATCAAAGCAGCACTCGTGTCCAAGAATTCTCTTCCCAAGATGAGGGGTGTACTGCCATCTTCCTTCATGTCCAAAACTACAAAATCTGCAGGAAAGATTAGATGACCCACACGAATGAGAACATCCTCAAGTATACCTTTGGGGCGAGATACAGATGGATCTACCATCTGCGAAGTAATTGTAGTCGGCCTCAACTCTCCAATCTTGAGGCGTTGGAAGATGGAAAAGGGCATCAAATTGATGCTGGCACCAGTGTCGCACAGCACCTTTGGAAAAGAGATCCCCCCGATCTCAACTGGAATAGAGAAGCATCCTGGATCACTTCTCTTGACTGGAAGTTTCTTCTGTAGGATCATGCTGCATTGCTCATGAAGCTTGACTATTGAGTTCTACACAAAGTGTTTCTTCTTGCTCATGAGTTCCGGAGATACTTCATGTAACCTGGAATTTCAGAAAGAGCTTCAATTAGTGGCAGATTAATGCTTACCTTCTTCAAGTTCTCAACAAAGCGAGAGAACTTGGAATCCTCCTTTTGCTTGGCAAAGCGCTGAGGAAAGGGCATCGGAGGTGGTCTGGCAGCTTTGGGACTTGAGGAATTGTGCTGGGGAGGCTGCTGTGTCGATCGGGAAGCAACTGTGTTGGTCTGACCTGCATTTTGATCGACAGGGGGTGTGTCGATCGACACACCCATTGCAGTCCTATCGATCGAGTCTTTGTCCTCTGAATCGATCTCCTTCTCCTGTCTTTTATTTCAATCGAAAGGCTGCCTGTCGATCGAATTAGAGGACGGCTCTGCTGGCTCCTTCTCCTTCTCTCCCCCAAACTTGCCTTGGGGCATGCTCGGGCCTGAATAGCTCGTTCTGGATCTCAACTTCACAGCTTTGAAGTCCTTTTGGTTCTTGGGATTCACCTCGGAGGTGCTTGGTAGCTTTTCGGGAGTGTGTTGCATCCCGAGAGTGGTAGCAATTTGACTCACTTGAGTCTCTATGATCTGCACGTGCTTGCCGAGTCGATCCACCTTGGTGTTCAGTCCTGCCACTTCTTGCTCGACCTTCCCAACTCGGTAATCTGAGGCTTTGATGAAATTCTTGAGCACCTCATCGAGGGTCTCCTTCATCTCAACCACCTCACCATTCTGCACATCAAAACCCGGAGGTGGCTGCTCGGCGGCTTCTGGCTGAGAGTAGGAGAAACCTGGATGAGGTCTAGGATGGTAGTGTTGGTATCCCCCTTGTCGGTACTGATTCTGGTAGCCACCACGATTCATGTAGTTTACGTCTGCGATAGGGTCAACCTGTGCAACAGAAACAGAAACAGAAGTAGTTAGTTTTTCAACCTCCCCCTTGAGCTTCTCTATCTCCTTCTTCAAAGTGTCATCCTCTTTTGTCTCCACTGCCCGAACTTGCGGTCTCCTTGGATTGGACCATTGTTGGGCATGCAAGGCCATCTTCTTGAACAGCTTGAGGGCCTTTTCAGGTGACTTGCTCATCAGAGAACCTCCCGAGGCATAATCAACGGCTTCTTGCGTGCTCTCGTTCATCCCTCTGTAGAAGATGAGGGCCTGCTCCTCAGTATCGACTCCATGGCCAGGGCAACTCCTCAACAACTCATTCCACCTGCTCCAAACTTCTAACAATGACTCATCCAATCTCTGGTGGAATTGCAGAATCTCCATCTTTTTCTGAATGATGACTGAAGGTGGGAAGAAGGCGGCGAGGAACTCGGCTTTGAGATCGGCCAAAGTACGGATGTTGCTGCAGTCCAAGGTTGTAAACCACGTCCTAGCCTGATCCCTAAGTGAGAAGGGGAACAAGCGAAGACGGATCACATATTGGGTGACTCCTCCTTGCTTGATGGTATCACACACGTCCACGAACATCCTGAGGTGGGTGTACGGATCCTCCACTGCTCGGCCTCCAAACTGGTTCTGCTGAACCATCTGAATCAAACTGGTCTTGAGTTCAAAGTTATTGGCGGTGATGCCAATAGCAAATCCCTCATTCTCGGGTTGTGGTCTGTACTTCTTGGCCATCGCATTTGGGTCCTCATCATCGGAGTCATCTTGGCGACCCCTTTCTCTCTCTCTTTCTCTTCTGTCGGCCTCGCGTCTTTCGGCTTCCCTCTCTGCCATAAGCTGCTTGATGACATCCTTCATCTAATTGACTTCTTGGACAAGTAAGATGGCATCCTCTTGAGTGATGAGTTGGTTGTCGGAATCCTCCAAAGGTGGCATCTCATTCATGGCTGTGTTTGTGTTTTGTTTTTCTTTGCTTTTCCTCTTCCGGGCTGTAGCCTCGATCTCTGGATCAAAATTCTCCAGTGGTTTTCCCCGAGCCCTTGTGTTCATGAACCTGCGAACAAAAATAGAAGAAACTGAAAATCAGCCTCTGTGTCGATGTACAGGCAGGCTGTCGATCGACACGAATGCAGCGGCCTTGTCGATCGACAGGCAGGCTGTTGATCGAGACAGAGCGTTGACCCTGAAAACACACACGAACTGAAAACATGAAATTCACACACCAAAAACCAAATTCAAACCCTAAAACTCGAAATTAAAAACACAAAAACCAACAAGAACGAAATTAAAACAGAAATAAAATAAATTACAGCCTCAATCCATCAGAACTAAAAATAAACTAATAATTGGATAGATTTGACAGTCCCCGGCAATGGCGCCAATTTGATAACTGCAGAAAGCAGTGATCAAATAATGTTTTTTACACCCTAAGGTGGTCGATCCCATAGGGACTGTACAACGAAACACCCAAAATACTAGCTATAATTTCTAGGACATAGAAGTTTGAGGAAACAGAAAAGGGATTTTGTTCGAAAATTTAAAGATGACAATGCGAGAAAATAAAGGTTTTAAAAGCAATTAAAGAAAGCACAGATCCTAGGGCAGATAATCTAATCTTTAGCATGCAATATCAATCAACTCAACAATGGGGAAAACATAGATTTTGATGGATTAAATTCCTTGGTCCGACAATTTAAATCCTAGATTACTAAACAGTGACTTTATCCTCTCGGTCTCAAGATCACCAATTCAGTTAATCTCAATAATTATCTAATTAATTCCTATGCAAGTTTCTTCTTTTTGAGACAGAAAACCATCACATTTAATTCTCTCTTCCTATTAATAATTTTCACCTCTCGGTCCTTCAATTGATAACTTTAAACCTAGATCTCAATTCACCTCTCGGTCCTTCTTTTAATCTAGATTATTAAAATAAATCAGAAAATTAAACCATGCTTAAGAGTTGATATCAATTAACATGCATCAGAAAAGATAAATCATAACCCTAGAACCTGTTAGGGTTCTAGCCACAAAACATGACTAGAGATAAAGCAAACATATTATTAATGAACTTACAAATAAAGAGGAACCTTGAATGTCTTGTAAAAACTCCAAAGCTCAATTATTCTAAGTGCAATAATTCAGAAAAATAGTGATAAAAGCTAGCCAATTTTCGTACATAATAAGTCTTATTTATAGAGGAGAGAAAAAGACCTAATCTGGGTATTGGGCTAAAATAAGAAAAATTGCCAAAACAGGTGAAAACTTGCAGTTCGAACTTCTGTATCGACACAGCCTTCAAATCAAAATCCAGGATGTGGCTTGTGTCGATTCCCCATCTTGTTCTCCCTGTCGATCGACAGGGAGCATTTCGATCGACAGGGATGCATGTGTTAAGCTCCTTGCTTCGTTCGTGCCTCCGATCGACGTCCGACCTCTGTGTCGATCGACAGGGTGTCAGGCAATCGACACAGAGATCTTGCTTCAGGATTTTGGCTTTGTCCAACTTTGGTCGACTTCCCGTGCGTCAATCAAAGCGGCACTCCATGTAACTCAGCTCTTTCATCATTTCACCTCTTTTCTACCCTAAATACCTGCAAAATCAACCATGAAAGGCATAACACCCTCTAAAAAGTCTCATGCACAGAAATAACTAAAAACATAATAAAATGCACTTGAAACAATGGAGAAAAATATAATTAAGTGAGTAATAATATGAGCTTATCAAACCCCCCAAACTTGAATATTAGATTGTCCTCAATCGAAGAAAAGAAGAAAAGAAACCTCAAGCAGTTGAAAGTGCAATGCCTCAAAAGATTCATCACAATCAATGTTCATCAAGCCACATCACACAAGCAATTGAAAGAGATAAGAAATCTATCAACTTTGGAAGACTCACAAGGAAGTGTATCGCTCATTCACACAAGTGTTTGGGTTTCAATGAAAGCACTCACAACATGTATGAAGAAATTTCTACCATAGGCATGCAAAAGTTCTAAAATCTCCACTGCTCAAATGTGCACACAATTCAAGAATCAAAAAGGACTTTTGATAGGGTTGTAATGTAGGCTTTTGTGAAAGGTAGGGAAATATGGTCAAGTGACTAAAAATCCATCAAGTTGTACTTCCTCAATCAATCCAAACCACTATCTTCTCATCATCCACCAATCTCCTAATTTTTTCAACACAAATCAAGGCTCAACATTTTTTTTCTAGTCCTTCTATGCTCTTAAGAATTTTTTTTAATCATTTGAGCTTATAAGGACACTTCTTTTTTTTTTTTTTTTTTTAGAGCCCAACCTTCTTTTGCTCACCAATTTAAAATTTTCCCATCCACTTATAACAATTAACCTTATTTCACCCAAATCCTATAGACAGGATACAATTCAACTTTTTCATAGCACTATCTCATAGACAAAATAGAACTACAATGTTTTTCTTAACTCATAGACCAAAAAAGAAAAAGTAACAGGCTCAAAGGGGCTAATCCAGGGATAAAATATCACAAGGAACAGTGTTTGGGATAATTTGGCTAACAAAGATGGCCTAAGATCACTTTCTATCATTGTGCACACTATGCAGTCTTGAAACAGAACAGAAGCAAGTTCTAGAGAAATAAAAACATACATGCGAATCTCACATGAACAAATATAAGGCTCAAATCTCACTTGGGTTCAAAAACTTCTTCCTTAGTCAACTTCAATCCACTCAAACATTATGCAAGTGTAAGTTTCAATTAGACCCTATCATGCGATATTCTACATTCATAGGCAAATCAACCACAATTGAAATCAAATCAACCTATCAAAGATCGATTCCAAACTTCACTTATAATGCAAGAGGGTTCAATTACTCAATAAAAATTTTCCTCACAATATCCATAATTTTTTTCTAGGCAAAAATTTAAATAAACACACCAGATCAAATAAATGCAATAAAAAATAAAGCAAGTAAAAGGATAGATAGTTCGAATTTCTTGTCCACATCCCCCCAAACTGGTGATTCTGGCACTCTGTGTCGATCGACAGGGGCCCTGTCGATCGAAACAGAGGTCGATCCTCCACTGTTCAAAATTTTTTTTTTGAAAATAAAGAAAAATAGAAATCTGAAAATAAAATAAAACACACCAACGGAAGTAAAAACAAAAATTGAAAATAAAACAATGAAAATTCAAAGGAAACAACGGAAATTGAAAGGAAAGCATGTAAAAATTAGGTTACCTCCCTACAAGTGCTCTATTTAACGTCGTAGCTCGATGGTACCTCTTTTCAGAACCAAGGCGGGCTAGAACGCACTCGCCTTCCTCGGGCATCCACCATATAGACAAGTCGGTCTTGAATGACAGCAAGTGAGCTCGGGATGAGATGGTGTAATTGGCAATTTTGCCACCTCATTCCCTCGATCCCATTCTTGAGCGGCTTAGTCTTCTTCCTCTTCAATTTCTTCCACTTCATCTTCGATGGAGGTGATTTTGTAGCATTCAGATTGTTTCCGGCTTTCATTGAGCTTGAATGTGATCTTCTCCTCATTTTCTCGAAGCGTTATCTCTCCACCACGGCAATCAATCAAAGCAGCACTCGTGTCCAAGAATTCCCTTCCCAAGATGAGGGGTGTACTGCCATTTTCCTTCATGTCCAAAACTACTAAATCTGCAGGAAAGATTAGATGACCCACACGAATGAGGACATCCTCAAGTATACCTTTGGGGCGAGATACAGATCGATCTGCCATCTGCAAAGTAATTGTAGTCTGCCTCAACTCTCCAATCTTGAGGTGTTGGAAGATGGAAAAGGGCATCAAATTGATGCTGGCACCAGTGTCGCACAGCACCTTTGGAAAAGAGACCCCCCTGATCTCAACTGGAATGGAGAAGCATCCTAGATCACTTCTCTTGACTGGAAGTTTCTTCTGTAGGATCATGCTGCATTGCTCATGAAGCTTGACTGTTGAGTTCTCCACAAAGTGTTTCTTCTCGCTCATGAGCTTCCGGAGATACTTCATGTAACCTGGAATTTCAGAAAGAGCTTCAATTAGTTGCAGATTAATGCTTACCTTCTTCAAGTTCTCAACAAAGCGAGAGAACTTGGAATCCTCCTTCTGCTTGGCAAAGCGCTGAGGAAAGGGCATCGGAGGTGGTCTGGCAGCTTTGGTACTTGAGGAATTGTGCTGGGGAGGCTGCTGTGTTGACCGGGAAGCAGCTGTGTCGGTCTGACCTGTATTTCGATCGACAGGGGGTGTTTTGATCGACACACCCGTTGCAGTCCTGTCGATCGAGTCTTTGTCCTCTGAATTGATCTCCTTATCCTGTCTTTTATTTCAATCGAAAGGCTGCCTGTCGATCGAATTAGAGGACGGCTCTGCTGGCTCCTTCTCTTTCTCTCCCCCAAACTTGCCTTGTGGCATGCTCGGGCCTGAATAGCTCGTTCCAAATCTAAACTTCACAGCTTTGCAGTCTTTTTGGTTCTTGGGATTCACCTCGGTGGTGCTTGGAAGCTTTCTGGGAGTGTGTTGCATCCCGAGAGTGGTAGCAATCTGACTCACTTGAGTCTCTATGATCTGCACGTGCTTGCCGAGTCGATCCACCTTGGTGTTCAGTCCTGCCACTTCTTGCTCGACCTTCCCAACTCGATAATCTGAGGCTTTGATGAAATTCTGGAGCACCTCATCGAGGGTCTCCTTCTTCTTCTTCACCACCTCACCATTCTGCACATCAAAACCCGGAGGTGGCTGCTCGGCGGCTTCTGGCTGAGAGTAGGAGAAACCTGGATGAGGTCTAGGATGGTAGTGTTGGTATCCCCCTTGTAGGTACTGATTCTGGTAGACACCACGATTCATGCAGTTCACGTCGGCGATAGGGTCAACCTGTGCAACAGAAATAGAAGCAGAAGTAGTTAGTTTTTCAACCTCCCCCTTGAGCTTCTCTATCTCCTTCTTCAAAGTGTCAACCTCTTTTGTCTCCACTGCCCGGACTTGCGGACTCCTTGGATTGGACCATTGTTGGGCATGCAAGGCCATCTTCTTGAAAAGCTTGAGGGCCTTTTTAGGTGACTTGCTCATCAGAGAACCACTCGAGGCATAATCAATGGCTGCTTGCGTGCTCTCGTTCATCCCTCTGTAGAAGATGTGGGCCTGCTCCTCAGTATCGACTCCATGGCAATGGGCAACTCCTCAACAACTCATTCCACCTGCTCCAAACTTTAAACAATGACTCATCCAATCTCTGGTGGAATTGCAGAATCTCCATCTTTTTCTGAATGATGACTGAAGGTGGGAAGAAGGCGGCGAGGAACTCGACTCTGAGATCGGCCCAAGTATGGATGTTGCTGCAGTCCAAGGCTGTAAACCACGTCCTAGCCTGATCCCTAAGTGAGAAGGGGAACAAGCAAAGACGGATCACATCTTGGGTGACTCCTCCTTGCTTGATGGTATCAGACACCTCCACGAACATCCTGAGGTGGGTGTACGGATCCTCCACTGCTCGGCGTCCAAACTAGTTCTGCTGAACCATCTGAATCAAACTTGTCTTGAGTTCAAAGTTATTGGCAGTGATGCCAATAGCAAATCCCTCATTCTCGGGCTGTGGTTTGTACTTTTTGGCCATCGTATTCGGGTCCTCATCATCGGAGTCATCTTGGCGGTGCCTTTCTCTCTCTCTTTCTCTTCTGTCGGCCTCGCTCCTTTCGGCTTCCCTCTCTGCCATAAGCTGCTTGATGACATCCTTCATCTGATTGACTTCTTGGACAAGTAAGATGGCATTCTCTTGAGTGATGAGTTGGTTGTCGGAATCCTCCAAAGGTGGCATCTCATCCATGACTGTGTTTGTGCTTTGTATTTCTTTGCTTTTCCTCTTCCGGGCTATAGCCTTGATCTCTGGATCAAAATTCTTGAGTGGTTTGCCCCGAGCCCTTGTGTTCATGAACCTGCGAACAAAAATAGAAGAAACTGAAAATCAGCCTCTGTGTCGATCGACAGGCAGGATGCCAATCGACACGAATGCAGCAGCCCTATCGATTGACAGGCAGGCTGTCGATCGAGACAGAGCACATACCCTGAAAACACACATGAACTGAAAACACAAAATTCACACACCAAAAACCAAATTCAAACCCTAAAACTCGAAATTAAAAACACAAAAACCAACAAGAACGAAAATAAAACAGAAATAAAATAAAATTACAGCCTCAATCCATCAGAACAAAAAATAAACTAATAATTGGATAGATCTGATAGTCCCCGGCAACGGCGCCAATTTGATAACTGCAGAAAGCAGTGAGGAAATAATATTTTTTACACCCTAAGCTGGTCGATCCCACAGGGACTGTACAACGAAACACCCAAAATACTAGCTATAATTTCTAGGACATAGAAGTTTGAGGAAATAGAAAAGGGATTTTGTTCAGAAATTTAAAGATGACAATGCGAGAAAATAAAGGTTTTAAAAGCAATTAAAGAAAGCACAGATCCTAGGGCAGATAATCTAATCTTTAGCATGCAATATCAATCAACTCAACAATGGGGAAAACATAGATTTTGATGGATTAAATTCCTTGGTCCGGCAATTTAAATCCTAGATTACTAAACAGTGACTTTATCCTCTCGGTCTCAAGATCACCAATTCAGTTAATGTCAATAATTATCTAATTTATTCCTATGCAAGTTTCTTCTTTTTTAGACAGAAAACCAACACATTTAATTCTCTCTTCCTATTAACAATTTTCACCTCTCGGTCCTTCAATTGATAACTTTAAACCTAGATCTCAATTCACCTCTCGGTCCTTCTTTTAATCTAGATTATTAAATTAAATCAGAGAATTAAACCATGCTTAAGAGTTGATATCAATTAACATGGATTAGAAAAGATAAATCATAACCCTAGAACCTGTTAGGGTTCTAGCCACAAAATATGACTAGAAATAAAGCAAACATATTATTAATGAACTTACAAATAAAGAGGAACCTTGAATGTCTTGTAAAAACTCCAAAGCTCTATCATTCTAAGTGCAATAATTCAGAAAAACAGTGATAAAAGCTAGCCAATTTTCGTGCATAATGAGTCTTATTTATAGAGGAGAGAAAAAGACCTAATCTGGGTATTGGGCTAAAATAATAAAAATTGCCAAAACAGGTGAAAACTTGCAGTTCCGACTTCTGTGTCGATCGACAGGCAGGCTGTCGATCGACACAGCCTTCAAAGAGCACCGTGCTGCTAAAGGGAGATAGGTCATTACCTCCATCTGCTTATGCTCCAGTTGCTGAGCGTTCCACCTCTGGTATCGTGCTGAGATCTATTGCAACCAGGAAGCAGGCTGCTCCAGCTGCTGAGTTGCTGGCCCGTTTGGCCAAATAAGATGAAGAAAGGAAGAAGGCTGAAGAAGAAAGATGGATGGAGGAGTTTCGTGCTCAAATTTTGGATGTCGTGGCTTGTCTTGCTACGCGCATAATTGTTTATGAGCCTTAGCCAGTATTTCCTAAACCAAACAATGAAGATATCGATGACATGGTGATTGAAGATGAGATACCAATTAAGAAACCTGCTGAGGAGCCCAAGGCCATGGAGATATCTGCTGAGAATCCACCTCCTTCCTCTAGCCAAGTTTTGACTACTGAATCATCCCCGGTCCTAAATGTTGAGCCCGTGAGCTCAAGTACTTTTCAGAGGGATGTTCAGGCTTATCTTGATGCAGCTGTGGATGCAAGAATGGAAAAGGCAAAGGAAGAACTGCGCCAATCAATGAAGGAAGACTTTGCATCTTTCTTTGCTGACCTTTTTGCTGCGATCAAAGAGGGGGAAGAGAGAAGGATGGCTGAAGAGGCAGAAAGGCATAAGGAAGAGGAGGAAAGGCGTCTTTGCCAAGAAGCTCGTAGGATGCTTGAGGAAGATCTAAGGAAGTAGCAAGAAGAAGAGGAAAGAGAAGAGAGGAAAAGGAAAGAAGAGAGGGAGCGAATTGATAGGGAAAAGCGAGATGCCTTGGTGGACAAGTTCATGAAGCTTACAGCAACTCAAATCAACAATCTTAACAAGACCACCAGCTCTCTAAGCTCAAAGAATGCTGATTCAGATTCCTCCGCAGCAAAGAAGTAATTTCTCTTTCTTCGTAACTATCTATAATTTTTGTTGGTGTTTGGTTCCTTGTACTTCACTGATAAAATGGTTAATGGAAACTTACCTAGATTGACGACAACATCTCATTGTCCAATTCTGATTCTATTTAGCTGAATTTACACACTTTGTGTAATCAGCAAATTGCATGTGGACTGCTGAGTGTTGATTATTATTCGTATTCGTATTGCTCTATTTTATTGTGTGAATGTTGCTATGTGCTTAATTGTTGCTAAAATTCCAGCATTTTACTGAGCCATTCACTTGTACTTTAAAATCTTTATCGAGTAATACACTTCTTCCTTTGAGGGGGAAGTTTATTCGAACAATGTTCAGTCTAAGGGGGTCGACATACTGAGTTAGATTGCTAGATTTATTTTGTAAACTCAGGAGTCTTCATTCCCATGATCAGCAAGTTAGTTGTAGGACTTTGATCGCACCAAAAAGGGGGAAATTGTTGGGAATATTGTACTCTTTTGATCATATTGTATTTGTATTTGTTTTGGTGCATCAAAGCTAGGTTTATTAAGTCTCTAGCAAATAGCAATGTGCTGAAAATTGTAAAAGTCTTGTATAGGATACTTTTGTTGAGTTGTAATAGAGTTAGGAATTGTTTGCTAACAAGTTGCTGAAAGAGCAAGCAAAGTACTTGAAGATTGCTGAAGAGGCTAGCAAAGCAATTAAGACTTGAATAGCTAGCAAGTACCGAGGAATACTTAAGGATTGCTGAAGGCACTCAGCAAGTCTCAGGATTCAATGTGATAGATCTCAGCAAGGTTGTTGAGATCTCAGCAAATGCTAGCGGACTCAGCAGAGTGTCCCGAGAGCAAAATTTCCAGAGTCTAGGAGACGTCGACAGCTGGCCAATCGAATTAAAAGTTGAACAACCTCAAAAATTTAAGGAATCTCCTGAATCTGAAGGTTGACATATTGAAAGTCAGAAGGACTCTGAGTTTACTTGGAGATCCATTCTGACAAAGTCGGCATGTCAGAAAAAGAACGAATGAGAGAACAGAGACTTGAAGCGTCTCTGTGCACTTTAGAAAAAGGAAGGAAGAAGATTGGCCATTCACCAATCTGTCTCTAACGGACAAAAGATTCAAATCTTTGTCTGTAAATAGCAAAGGATTTGCAGAAAATCACAAGAGATCGATCGTACAAAAGAACAAGCACAAACTCTGCCGAATTCTCTGCCGAACTGAAAATCCGAGGCTTCGCCGAAGCTATCCGTGGTGATAATCATGAGACTTTAGAAGTTACTTCTAGAGTTATTTCGGAGTTCTTTCTATCCTAGCAAAGGTTTATATCGGAGGAGCTACTTGGAGGTGCGCTGTGGCCAGACGGAGGTGCTGCCTATAGCTAGAGATCAAGTTCAACCCTTTGTATCAAATCTTAGTGAATTCCAGTCAGCAGACTGTAGAGTGGACGTAGGACATTTTTCTGAACCACTATAATCCTTGTGTTCTTATTGTTGTTATTGTTTTATTGCTTATTTCTGAATTGAAACCCAGCACCTCAAGTGCTGGAGTATAAACAGCAATCGAACTGAGAACTACTCGAGCTTAAAGAATATTTTTCTAAGTCCTTGCTGAGTTAGAACCTCAGCAAGATAATTGCAAGGACCATTAAACTTTCCGCTGCATTATAACTACTCTGATCGGGGAGCAATAGTCAGTGCCATTATTATAATTATGGTTTAACATCATACTTTTACGCTGTGGTGTTAATCTTATCATTCGTTGCCATATTGGAAAGCGGTTACAACAAATCCGTAAATTCTAGAGAACGATATTATCTTTGTATATCATTACATTATTACTTTTATGTTCCTATTTCTCAAGAAGCACCTTCATGACCTAAACCACTATGCAGGTGAGTTACGTGCGTGTTTCTACTTTGTGTTATGAAATAAGTGGAAGATTGGAAAGAGGAACGTGCACATGACTGTAAGGATGTGGGCTAAGTGATCATGTACTCCAGCAAGAGTAAAAGGAAAGTTGATCGTGAAGACTTGCATAGCTGTTATCACATACCATACCAAGATTCTTCTAGAGTTTGATCTTTCTCTCCCTCACTCATTGACAAGCATGAAGACCATAAGGTTGCAATGCAATCTGCGTCCGAAGAGTGAATCCAACAGTGAAGGAGTTGTAAGGTTGTATTGTGTAAATTGGTTAGTGCGGTTATATTGAATTCTACAAGGTATTGAACCGAGAAGAAATTCAATTGTTTTTGTTATTTTGTTTTTGCTCTGTAATTGCTCAAATTCATGGTGAAATTATTTTTTCCGTACTCTTTATATTGTGATATTATACTTTTGTGAATCTTTTAACACATGCATGTAAAAGTAGTAAATTAGAGTACTATTTATCAATTGCGTTACATGGATTTAATTAATTAAATATCAATTAATTAACTATTAAAAAATTAATTTAATTTAATTTCAATTTGATCACGGGATACTATAAAAAGTGTGGTGTCATAATAAACAAGCAATGCCATGTTTATAACAATATGCATATTTGTTAGGCAGAAAATAAAGGCAGCTAGCAGTCGAAACAAGGGAATTTTACTAATGCATTTACTAAACTTGAGGTTGAACTGGGCGCTCATTCACAAGGACTTCAGGGATATGAGAAATCTTCAACCACTCCGAATCATTACTTCGAGCTTCTTGCTTCAAAATATGCTCAAATGGCAGACTGTTGATTATGTGGAGATAAACTAATTTCGTCACCCCCTCCATGGCTTTCTTCGATGGTAGAGGCCTTAACTTCCGACAATTCGATAAATACAATGTTTTCAGAGACAACAACTTCTCCAACCATTCAGGCAACTCTTCAATCCCAAAGTTGATCAAATTCAGCCATTGCAAAGCAGTGAGATGTTGAAGATGATGCGGCAAGGCATCCCAATGCTGCCTCCCATGCATCGTTACACAACGAACCGATTTCAACACCGTGAACAAGGAATCAAGACTCCTCCTGAAGGTAACAAACTTCACGTAATTTGAACTGCCTCCAATGTATAAGATCTGCAAGCTACGAAGGATCCACTCTTTGCATCAACATCGATGAATTTTGAAACTCGTTTGATTCTAAGAACTGTGAGACGAGGCATCCTCTGCACTACGGTCATCAGCTGGGGCAAGTTGGTGAGCGTACTCCATTCGTAGAAACTCAACCTATGAAGGTAAATGAATGCTTTTGATGATGGCATCGAGTTGAGATTCGGGCAGCTTCGTACGATCAACTCCCTAAGAGAATTGAGGTTTTGTAGGTGACCTGGAAATTCCATGAAATTCAAGCTTGTGTCCAACTTGGAAGCTCCGCCACCTCCGAAACTAGATGAGTTTAGTTGTTACAGTTTTCTATACACAGCTGTAACATACCTCCATTGTTATGGAATAATCTATCTAGGAGACATACAACATCATCTACTCTAGGGGTGGCAATTGGGTCGGGTTCGGGTTGGAAAGTCAGGTTGAAGCCTAATATTAACACGTTATATGCCAACCCGAACTCAATCCATTTATTTTCTCGGGTCAAAAAAATTAACCCGAACCCGACCTGTTTATTTTCAGGTCTACCCGAAAATGACCCGAATGACCTGTTTAGTAAAAAAGTCGTTCCCTCCAAAACTTTACATATTTTTTTATCTTTTTCATTAGATTTATTCTATTATAACATATATATATATATGTATATATATACAATAAACAATAATAAAATTAAAAAAAATATATTTGTCATTTTTTCCTTAAAATATTATATTACTTTAATTTATTATATTTACTATTTTTTAAAATATTACAGATATGATATTATTATAAGATAATATTTAAAACAAATCACACAGACTTTGTGTTTGATATACTTCTTTTTATTTTTATTAAAATCATATATAGTTTGACGTATAATATAGAAATAATTTATATTATAATATATGAAATATTAAAGAATAAAAATTAAATATAGTTAAAAAAAAATTGATGAAAAATGGTAAGATATATAACTTTGTTAATTTTATCTTAATATATGATAAAATAAGACATCAAATATCTAATTCGCGCATAGCGCCGGTGTAAATCATCGCATCACGTCAATTTTATTTTATTTTACTTGATATATTTTTATGTTATAGCATATACATATGTTTCAATAAACAGTAATCATATGCGTCATTTTTCAGTAAAACATTACGTTTTTACTATTTTATATTTTTTTTAAATAAAACAAGTATAATGCTTAAAAAAATAATACAAGTGTAATTTTTTGATAGGTTATTTTTGTTAAATAAATTCTAATTTTATAACCTTTGTGTTTTATCTACTTGCTTTGGTTTTATCAAATTTATTTAAATAGTTGATGTATATTATAAAAATATATATTATAAATATACTAATATATACATACATAATATGTTTATAACATTATAATTATATTTTAATATAATTAAATAATCTATCTATTAAAAGAGAATAGTGAAAAAATTGTTCCCGCCAAATAATATTATATTAATTTTTGTTTTAATTTTTATTTATTATTTATTTTATTATAACATAAATATACTCTTGATAATAATAAGATATAACAAATTTATATTTGTCAATTTTTTTTTAAATATCACATCCCACTAATTTATTATGTTTACTATTTTTTAAATAATACAATTATACTATCTTTAATGGGACAATTTTTTAAACAAACCTCATAGAATTTGTGTTAGGTATACTTCTTTTCATTTTTACTATATATATATAGGGGTGCGTTAAAGTCACAAGTGGTCCCTTAGATGGGAGAAGAGAATGAATCTGGACCACCTATCTTAGTTGTTGGACGGTTATGATCGAATTTTTGATCAAATTTAAAAGGTGCATCAACGAGTATAAAAGACTTGCAGTCGGAGGTTCATTTAGTAAATTTACAAACCCATTAAATTTAAAAAATAGGAAAATCCCTAAATTCATGCTCCAATATCCCTATAATTTAGGAATTTCGAATTTTGATGAAGATTTTCATAAATTAATATTTTTTTTGTCCTTTTTCACATCCATTATATCTAGAAAAACAGGAAAATCCCTAATTTTATGCTTCATTATCCCTACTTTTTAGGGATTTCAAATTTCAATGAGTATTTTTCTAAATTAATTATTTTTATCCTTTTTTCACGCTCATTATATCTAGAAAAATTAGAAAATCCCTAAATTTATGTGCCACCATCCCCAATTTTTATGGATTTTGAATTTTAAGAAATCAATTTAGCAATGTAGTGCATTATCTTTTCTATGAAATTGTATTATATTGAATATAAATATGCAATATCCGTAATTTTAAAATGTAATTATGTTCTGAAATCTTCAATCATTCCATGAAACATACTGCAACTTTTCAGGCTTACATAATACAACTTTGGAGGCTTATATAATGCAACTTTGGAGGCTTATATAATGCAACTTACATCAGCAAAATAAACGACTAAGTTCTAAAAACCTCAATCATTCCTTGAAGGATAATGCAATTGTACAGGCATAAATAATGCATATTTACATACTTATATAATGCAACTTACATTTAAAAAATAAACAACTACGTTTTTAACCAACCGAAACATACTGCAACTTTGCAGGCTTATATAATTAATATTTGCAAGCTTATATAATGCATATTTACAGGCTTATATAATGCAACTTGCATCAGAAAAATACACAATTATATTCTAAAAATCTTAATCATTCCATGAAGGATAATGCAACTGTACAGGCGTATATAATGCATATTTACGTACTTATATAATGCAACTTACATCTAAAAAATAAACAACTACGTTTTTAACCAACCAAAATATACAACAACTTTGCAGGCTTATATAATGTATATTTGCATTCTTATATAATGCATATTTGCAGGCTTATAAAATACATTGTACAGAGGTTAATAATGCAACTTTACAGGCTTCGACACTGCAAATTTGCAGGCTCACATAATGCAACTTTATTCTGAAAAAAAAAAATCTAAAAATAACTAAAATTCAAATACAACAATACATTCATCACTTGGATTCAAGCTTTATAAGAATATACCTACAGCCAAAAAGCACACTAACGTAAAAATATCCACCACCAAACACATATAAGGAACAAAAACAAAATCTATAAAAGACGGGATTGTATTTTGATAAGCTCATATTTGTACTCACTTATCCATATTTTTCTCCTAAGTTTTAGTATATTTAGATTAGGTTTTTAGTTATTTCCGTGCATGAGTATGTTTTAGAGGATGTAATGCTCTCGATGGTGAGTTTTGTAGGTATTTGAGGCTAAAAAAAGGTCAAATGATGAAAAGAGCCGTGAAGAACAGAGTTGTTGTTTTGATTGACACACGGGAAGTCCACCTGATTGGAAGACATGCCAAAAACCCGAAGCATTACCTCTGTGTCGATCGACGTGGTGCATGTCAATCGACACAGATGTTGGATGTCAATCGAAGGCAAGGAAAAGAAGAGGCTCGACAATGGTGTATCCATGTCGATCGACACACACAGTGTCGATTGACACGCAGGCCAAAGAAGGAAAAAAGTCCCAACTTGGATATTTTTGATAGTTTAGCTCATTACCTAGTTTAGATGTTTTGGCTCCTCTATAAATATCAAACTCAATTAGTGCACGAAAATTTATCACTTTAATCATTATTTTACTTAGAATTATTCAACATTGGAGTTTTTAGAGACCTTCAAGGTTCCTATTTCCCTTGTAAGGTAATTTATGTTTTAATAAGAATGTTTTCTTTATTTCAAGTCATGTTTTGTGGCTAGAAACCCTAGCAGGTTCTAGGGCTTTGATAATCTTTTCTGATGCATGTTTAAGTAAATCAACTCAATAGCATGGTTTAATTTTTTTGAGCTTAATTAATCGAATCTAGATTTAAAGAAGGATCGAGAGATGAATTTGAATATAGGTTTGTAGTTATCAATTGAAAGACCGAGAGGTGAAAATTGGTAATAGGAAACAGAGATTAAATGCAATTATTTTCTGTCTCAAAAGGAAAAATTAATTTGCAGGAATTAATTAGATAATTATCGAGATTGGCGAATTTGTGTTCTTGAGACCGAGAGGAGATAGTCACAATTTAGTAATCTAGGGTTTAATTGCCTAACCAAGGAGTTTAATCCATATGAATCTAAATTAATCCTCATTGCTGAGTTGATGAATTTGCATGTTGATGACTAAATTATCTGCCCTAGGATCTGTATTTTTAATTATTGTTTTCAAAAAACCTTTAATTTTATGCATTGTCATCTTTACTTTTCTAAACCAAAACCCTTCTTAAATCAAACAACTATGGTTTAAGAACTATAGCTAGTACTTAGGATAGTTTGATTACACAATTCCTGTGGGTTCGACCACCTTAGGGTGTTTTACTAATTTATTTGCCTGCTATTTCTGCGGCCTTTCAAATTGGCGCCGTTGTCGGGGATTGTTAGATTCTATCTTGATATTAGTTTGTTTTTAAATCTGTTGGATTGAGTTTTTATTTTTATTTTTGTGTTTTGTGTGCGTGTGTTTGCAGGATTTCTGCGTCTGTTTCGATCGACACAACCCGTGTCGATCGACACAGCCGCAAATATCCTACGTGTCAATCGACAGAGCCCCTTTCGATCAACACAGAGGCTAATTTCTGAAATTGATTTTTCTCAAGTTGCTTGAACACGAGGGTTCGAGGCAAACCACTCAAAGTTTTTGATCCAAAAATTGAGGCCACAGTCCGGATGAGGAAAAGCAAGGAAAAATAAAGCCGAACTTCAGACATGGAGTCTGTTGGGAAATCTGGCTAAGTTTCCCTTCTCCAGCTGATAGCTTAGA